>CAUYON010167279.1:0-73939 GCA_963573935.1 Arctocebus calabarensis
TTTGAGACAGAGCCTCAAGCTGTCACCCTGGATAGAGTGCCGTGGCATCACAGCTCACAGCAATCTCTAATTCCTGGGCTCAAGCGAGTCTCCTGCCTCCGCCTCCCAAGTAGCTGGGACTACAGGCGCCCACCACAATGCCTGGCTATTTTTTGGTTGGGGCCATCATTGTCGTTTGGTGGGCCCGGGCTGGATTCGAACCCACCAGCTCAGGTGTATGTGGCTGACACCTTAGCCACTTGAGCCACAAGTGCTGAGCCCTTTTCTATCTTTTATTACTGAATCTTTTTCAAACAGTTCCCAGAGGTCTAAATCCATTGTTTTACATTTTTATTTATTTATTTATTTATTTATTTCAGATTAATATGAGGGCACAAATGATTAAGTTACAGTGTTTGCATTTGTTAGGTAAGGTCCCTGTTGTAGTAGTGTCCCGCATATACTCTTACATTGTGGGAGCACACCAATCCCCCTCCCTCCTTCTCTCTCCCATCCGTCCTCCCCCTCCCTCCTTCTCTCTCCCATCCGTCCTCCCCCTCCCTCCTTCATCCTTCCCTTCCCCCCAACTTGAATTGAGTTTTTCTCTTGTGTGGGTGTGTATTCATTCATCAACTGGCTTCATATTAGTATTAAATCCATTTATTATTTCTACTGACCCTCACCTTATGATCTCCTTGGATTTGATCTCTCTGTGTGTGAGTGCATATTTGCTTTTCCTTTGTTTGTGCACATTTGTTTTTCCTTTGAGATAGGAACTTCTGTTGCCCAGGCGAGAGTGCAATGGTGTGATCATAGCTCACTGCAGCCTCCAACTCCTGGGTTCAAGTAATCCTCCTACCTCCACCTCCCGAGTAGCCGGGACCACAGGTACATACCACCTTGCCTGGCTAATTATTTTATTTTTAATAGACAAGGTCTTGATATTTTCCAGGCTTTTCTCAAACTTCTGGGCTCAAGAAATCTTCCCCAAATGCTAGGATTACAGGTGTGAGCCACTATGCTCGGCCATGAATTCATATTTGGTTGAGCTTGGTTTGTGGGAATCTTGAGGTCTTAAATTGCTTTCTTCCAAAAAGGACTATTGTTTGCTCCTGGCAAGTTTGAGGAGGTGCTTTTAATCAGGGACTATTTCGATTTAACTTCTTGAGTTGGGATTTCCCTGTCTATAAGGACACTTGAAATTTAATCGGCACTACGTGAGAGAAGGCCTATGGTTTAAAATTCTCAAGGGAAATTATTATTATTAAATTTTTCCACCTGGAGCTCTGAAGCAGACACCTAGATTTCCCAGAGGGCTGCATTTGCTGGCAGGAAGGTTTAGTCAGAACCACTCTCTACTCAAGGGGGTCACCTCCTCGAGGGTCTCAGGTTAATGTGGGAGACTTAGGTTCCCCCCCAACACTCACTGCTCTGCATTTTGCCTAAGGAAATGAGTATTGTTCGTCTCTCTGGTTCCAGCTCTGTGTGTGGACGTGTGTGCGTGTGTATGTGCATCTTTGGGGTAAGGAGGGTATATGATGAGCTTGACAATGCAATGAGGTCACGTCTGCAGCAGGTTGTGGGATGGACACTCTAAGGTGTCTGGTCACTCGGCTGCCAGACACCCCACCAGCTCATTTTGGGCATTGTGTCCTTGGCCACAGATACGACTCTTGCCTCGCTCTGGAGCAGACATTTAGAGGGAACTCTGGGCGCACATTTTTGTGGCTAACCTGTGGACTGGGGTCTGGCTCCTGCCTACTTCCTCCTCAGCTCTTGCACCCAGGAAAACCTGTTCCAAGTTTCGGGGCCCTGAAGCCACACCCCTTCCTGGTAATCTCCTGGGCACTTCTGAAGGCAGCCAGAACCAGGTGCAGCTGGGCTGTGCAGCAGAGTGATGGGGGTACTGTGTGTTGGGGAGTATGGGGGTGAGAAGAGCCCTTGGGTTGTTCTCATTGGTCACCTGAATTGGACACTGTCTAGAAAGCTGCCGTGTCTCTTCTCTGTCCGAGGCAGCATGGTATAATCTAATGAGCTTCTTTGAAGACGGCCGTAATTAACAGAAATGACTGTGACTGTCACAGGCGTAACTCCCAGCCACCCTTGGGGACAGGCCCAAGTGCTGCTTGTCCTGAGGGCTCTCACTTCCTCTCCTTTCTCTGGCTCACTTGGTCTCACACCACCCACATTCACTTGTCCTCAGCCTGTCCTTGCTTGGACATATGTTTCTGGGGGTTCTTTCTTCTTTGAAGATGCAGACTCCCTAAAAGCAGTGCTGGGGCAGCAGAAAGACAGCAGAAGGAATGTCCCAGCCTGTTCAGGGGACAGGGACGGTGTTGGGGACCAACAGAGGAGGCACTCTGACTAAAGTACAGATGAGGACAAAGGTGGGTGGGAGATGAGGCTGGCCGGGTGGGTAGGATAGGCCCGGAAAGGCCCCGAGATGAGGGGCTGCCCAGGACACCCAAGGAGGGGAGTGACCTTCTCATTGTGTATTTGGGAAGGTATGTCATTGGGCTCCCTGAGACTGGACCCCACATTTCTGAAACCTTTATAGCTTCATAAGGTGGAGACCAAAGTGTTGTTCTGAGGCTGTTCTTCCTGAAGCTCAGGGTGAGGGGGGAGATCCTCCTGCCCTGGGTCAATGAGAATCAGCCCCACCTGTGAAGTATGGTGGAGATTGTCAGATGAGTCCTGCAAGAACTCCCGGCAGAGTGTCAGCTGCCTACTACTGGGAAATAAGCCATGCCACCACATTGTGCCTTAAAACAACACTTTATTATTTCCTGGGCTTCTGTGGGTTGGCTGGCCTCAGCTGAGTTCTTCTTCTCTGTGTGAGCTCTCACGCGGTTGTGGTCAGATGGTGGCTAGGAATGGAATGTCCAAGATGGCCTTTCACTCACCTGTCTGGACTTTTGATGTTCTTTCAGTGGCCTCCCCATAGCGTCCCACCCTCCTGGGCCTCTCCATGAGAACCTCTCTCCCTCAGGATGGTCAGACTTCTCAGGTGGTAGCAGGTGTCCAGGAATGCAAGAGCCAAAGCCGCCAGGCCTTGTTGAGGCTCAGGGGTCACTTCACTGCACCCTGTTGGTTAGTGTTAGGGCCTATCCAGATTCGAAAGTGGGAGCAGCAGGAGGCGGGTTCACTGGGGCCACTTTCGAGATTGGCCACAACATGGTGGACCTTGCATTCAAACCCAGTTTACCCATCTGCACCACTATGGCCCTTCTTTTCTGGAGGGGCCCTGACCACATTGGGGTCTCTATCTGAGTCATGGTGAGATAGATGTGATACTAGTCCATGGAATGCCTGTATCAGTTATCTACCGCTGCATAACAACACCCCCACCCCAGAATGTAGTAGCTTAAAACACAACCACTTCTTATCTCCCTTGAGTCTGCAGGCCTACTGCACTGGCCACATGGGGGGTGAGGGACAGCCTCATGTAGAGGGGCACTCCTGCCTTGGAAACCTTAGCTGGGGCCACAGTTCTCAGCTCTATCGGGTCCCTCATCCTCCAGTCCAGGGCTCTGGGAGGGCAGAAGTGCTCCGGTCCCTGAAGGTCAGACCACTGGTATCAATTTCTTCTCACTGTACTGGACAAAACAAGTCACATTATCTTCTGCCAGATTCAAAGGGTAGGGAAGCAGTGTCCACCTTCTGTTAAGCTAAAAAGTCACCTTGAAAAATTCATAAACAGAGGGAGGGGTGAGAAGGAGGAGCCATCTGTAATCAGCTGCCTCTGTGCCTGGCCCAGAAGTGTGGCTAGGGAGCTGGGCCAGACTTGATTCCTGTGTCCTTGGCAGACACCTTTGCGTGAACCTTCCTGATTCTGCTTCCACTTGACACATGGAGACGTCATCAAACCGGGCCAGCCTGAGAACCAGGACTTATAATGAGCTAGTAGTCTGAACTGGGGAGAGAGCGAAGCCCAGAAGCTGAGGTCCATCACAGGGTGTCTAGGGGAGGGCAGAGGAATCAGGAGAGAGGCCAGAGCTCAGAGTAGCCAAGGAGGGCAGCGAGGGAGTCAGGCTCAGCATGGGAGGGCAGTGAGGGAGTCAGGCTCAGCATGGGAGGGCAGTGAGGGAATCAGGCTCAGCCTGGGAGGGCAGCAAGGGAGTCAGGCTCAGCGCAGGAGCGCAGCAAGGGAGTCAGGTTCAGTGTGGGAGGGCAGTGAGGGAGTCAGGCTCAGTGTGGGAGTCAGGCTCAGTGTGGGAGGGCAGTGAGGGAATCAGGCTCAGTGTGGGAGGGCAGTGAGGGAATCAGGCTCAGTGTGGGAGGGTCGTGAGAGAGTCAGGCTTAGCCAAGACAGGGCAGTGAGGGAGTCAGGCTCAGCATGGGAGGGCAGCAAGGGAATCAGGCTCAGCATGGGAGGGCAGCAAGGAAGTCAGGCTCAGCACGGGAGGGCAGTGAGGGAGTCAGACTCAGCACGGGAGGGCAGCGAGGGAGTCAGGCTCAGCACAGGAGGGCAGCAAGGGAGTCAGCCTCAGTGTGGGAGGGCAGTGAGGGAGTCAGGCTCAGTGTGAGAGGGCAGTGAGGGAGTCAGGCTCAGTGTGAGAGGGCAGTGAGGGAGTCAGGCTCAGTGTCGGAGGGCAGCGAGGGAGTCAGGCTCAGCACGGGAGGGCAGCGAGGGAATCAGGCTCAGCACGGGAGGGCAGCAAGGGAGTCAGGCTCAGCATGGGAGGGCAGCGAGGGAGTCAGACTCAGCATGGGAGGGCAGCAAGGGAGTCAGGCTCAGTGTGGGAGGGCAGTGAAGGAGTCAGGCTCAGTGTGGGAGGGCAGTGAGAGAGTCAGGCTCAGTGTGAGAGGGCAGTGAGGGAGTCAGGCTCAGTGTGGGAGGGTAGTCAGAGAGTCAGGCTCAGTGTGAGAGGGCAGTGAGGGAGTCAGGCTCAGTGTGGGAGGGCAGTGAGGGAGTCAGTGTGGGAGGGTTGTGAGAGAGTCAGGCTTAGCCAAGACAGGGCAGTAAGGGAGTCAGACTCAGTGCGGGAGGGCAGTGAGGGAGTCAGGCTCAGCATAGGAGCACTGCCTGGAGTCAGGCTCAGTGTGGGAGGGCTGCCCTGGGTCCAGGCTGACCTCTGCTCTGACCTCATCTCCTCAGCTCTATCCTTCAAATGCAATTTTTATTTATTTATTTATTTATTTTGAGACAGAGCCTCAAGCTGTCACCCTGGATAGAGTGCCATGGCATCACAGCTCACAGCAACCTCCAATTCCTGGGCTCAAGTGAGTCTCCTACCTCCACCTCTGAAGTAGTTGGGACTACAGGCGCCCGCCACAACACCCGGCCATTTTTTGGTTGCAGCCATCATTGTTTGTAGGCTCGGGCTGGATTCTAACCTGTACATGGCTGGTGCCTTAGCCCGCTGAGCCACAGGCGCTGAGCCCAAATGCAATTTTTAAAAAATTAAGGTGCTTCATGTGCCATGTGGCACTACTGAGAGCCGTGAAGCTGCTTTTGGGTCATATCCGAATTCTGCTTCCTAGAGGGAGACAGCTGGTAGCAGACGTTGTATTGTGGTTGGGGAAGCAGAGGCGGTGGGGCTTGGCATTCTTCTTTTACCCAGAAGTGGCAGGAGACTCATGGGGCCTGCAGGGGGCCGAGGGGGGCAGAGTGAGCACTCACAGAGCGAGCAGCCCAATTCCAGGGTGAGCAGGAGACCAGGCCCCCAGCCCCCTGCTAATGCCAGTGGGAGGTACGGACAGGGTTCTCTAGGGCACCAGAGAATAAGGAGACAGAGACTTGGGCTGGAGGCTCAGAGTGACCCTGTCACTAGGTGGCCACCTAGAAACTGGGAGAGAGCAGTGGAGGAGGGGCGAACGGGGGTGGGTCAGATGTTTTGCTTTGTTTTGTGCCCACCGTCCAATGGGGCGGGACTCAGGGTGACACTCAGAGGGGCTATGAGCAAAGCCAAGCCCTGGGCCTGTGAGGTATGGAGGGAGTTAGAGGTTTCTGGATCCCTGAAGTGTGGGGTTCTCTTATTTCCAGTAACCTTCCTATAGGAAATCAGAGTTAAAAGCCCCAACCTGAGGCCCATAACTGGGGGAGAGCCCAGCACATTCAGAGCCTCAGTGGTGAGCGGTCAGTAGTGAATGTCACCAGCAAGGGCCCTTTGCAAAGCCTTCCAAGTGGGGGGCGGGGTGGGCTCCTGCTCTGGGGTGAGGGGAACAGAAAAAGGACTTCACGTCAGTACCGGCTATGTGACACTTAGCAAGCCACTCAGCCTCTCTGAGCCCCTTTTCATGGGGGGTGGGGGGCTGCCTACCTGGCAATATTGCCACAGTAGTGGAGCCAGACGTTTACCATCTAGAGAGATGGAAACAAAGAGTTAAACTCTCCCAGGTGCACAGCTAGAGTGGCCCAAATGGGAACCTGGATCCAAGTCACTTCTGCTGAGTCCAGCCCCCTATTCCTCACGGTTGAACTCACAGAGGCAGACGAGCAAGGTCAGTCAAAGAAGTGACTCACAGATGCTGGAATTTTGACTATAAAAAAACAAGAGAGTAGGGGGCTCTAGCGCTGGCTGGGCTGTCCTGAGGCCTGCGGGTGGGTCCTGGTGTCCCAGGTGCTCCCATGGACAGGTATCTTTTCAGGGTGGGGAGCAGTGTCTGCACCTGTGTTCTCTGCGGTCAGCTGGTTACTTCCCTGACCCCCTTCTCCACCCACCCAAGCTCTCAGATGCACAGCTGACCACATCTTTCAGAGCTTAAAATCCAAGGCACCCCAGGCCAGACTCCTTAATCTGGCCCCTGCCCACCTTTGGCCTCATCTCCAGCTCCCACCCCCAGATGTCACCCCTAAGTAGCTGCTTATGGGCCCAATCTTCCCCCCAACACACATATTGTTTCCTTCCTCTATGTGGGCGCAGTGGCTCATGCCTATAGTCCCAGGACTCTGGGAGGCCAAGGCGGGTGGATCACCTGAGCTCACGAGTTTAAGACCAGCCTAAGCTAGAGTAAGACCCCGTCTCTAAAAATAGCTGGATGTTGTGGCTGCCCCCTATAGTCCCAGCTACTTGGGAGGCTAAGGTAAGAGAATCACTTGAACCCAACAGTTTGAGGTTGCTATGAGCTATGACACCATGCAACAAAGTGAGACTCTGTCTTGAAAAAACAAAAACAAAAAGACCCACAAGAATTCCACAATCTCATAGACCTAGCGAACTCCTATTCACTCTGCAAAACTGTCACGCCAGAACACTTTCTCAGATACCTTTCTCCCTCACAAGGCAGAGATATTTTCTCTCTGGAGTGATCTCGTCCCTTGGCTTTAATCCACAGTATCTTAGCTAGTATGTATGCATGTCTGTCCAGAGGACTGGATCAGCGAGGGCAGGCCAGCACGTCTGATTATCTGGGCCCTATGTCCAGCATGGTGCTGGGCACAGGGCAGGCCCTCAATAGTGGTGTGTGGCAGAGGGGAAGTAAAGCTGCCCCCCCCCACTCTTGGCCTCAGAAAGTGTCTTTAAAGGAATGTGGTGAGATTTGGGGGTCATGGTACCCCCAAAGGGCCAGACTTGGGAATTTCCCCAGCTACTACTCTGGAGCAGACCCATGCCGATCCCCAGGCCCCAGGATGCCCTGACAGAGAGTGAATCAGTGGTCTCCCTGCTGCCCACAGCCTGGCCCCTGCCCACACCTGGCCAGGGCGTACACCCTCAGGCTATGTGAGCATCCGGCTTCTAAGCAGAGAAACCCAGTGCAAACCCACATGGCAGGCAGAACAGTGACCCCTGAAGATGTTAATATTCTGTTATGATGGTTTTAAGATGCTAATCAGATGACCTTGAGATGAGGAGGTACCCTAGATTGCCTGGGTGGACCCAATGTCGTGAGAAGGGTCCTTAAAAGTGGGTGAAGGAGGCAGCCGGGGCAGAGTTAGGAAGCATGTGTGAGGAAGACCCCAGGGACCCCCTGGGCTGCTGTGGGCTGTGAGGATTGAGGAAGGTAGGTACCACAAGAGGTGGGGGAAAGCAAGCAGAGGGACCTCGAGCCTCCAGAAAGGAATGAGCCCTGCGGACATTCTGACTCGGCCCATTTGCTCAGACCCAGTTCAGACCTCTGACCTCCAGACCTGCGAGATAACAAATATCTGTCTGTCTGTCTGCTGTTTCAGGCTACAAAGCTGGTGGGATTTAGTTATGTCAGCTGCAGGAAATGAACACATCCCACTTTGCAGAGCAGAAGACTGAGGCCCAGAGAGGAGAAGGGGCCACCACTGGCGCCCTGCCTCACTGCCCAGTGCACCCTCACCTGCCTGCCCTCCTCTAATGACAAGAACAGAGGCCCAGCACACGTGTCCACCTCCAGTTCTGCAGAGGAGAGTCTGGGAAAAGCGAGTCTGTCTTCCTGGGTGTGCAGGTGAGGAGCAAATTTTGTGGAGGGAGACACCTGTGTGCCCAGAATCACACAAAGCAATCAATTTGCCAGTTTTAGCAGACGCTGGGACTTGCAGGCACTGCACCCTTTGCCAGCAGCTCTTGCTGTCCCCTCACGCCACTGAAGCAGGTGGCAGCAGCCGGTTTCTTAGCTTCGTGGGAACCCAGAGCCCACAGCCCCTCCATCCTGGGGCCGGTGGGGGCTCTGGCCGGGTGGTGCCCTGGTCCTTCTTCCCTTTTGATCAGGCACAGACTGATCTGCTCAGAGGAGCTGCAAATCTGATCTCAGCTTGCTGGATCTGCAGTTCCTCCAGATCTAATCTGAGCTTGCTGGATCTACAGTTCCTCCAGATCTGACCTGAGCTTGCTGGATCTACAGTTCCTCCAGATCTGATCTCAGCTTGCTGGATCTGCAGTTCCTCCAGATCTGATCTGAGCTTGCTCGGCAAATTCCAGCAAAGGAGGACTCAGTGGCTCCTGCCCCCAGGGAGGCCTTCCCTTGGGCTCATGGTGCTGGGGTTGGGGCCAGCACGGAGGCTGATGGAGCCTGGAGCCGCTCCTGCACATCCCAGATGGCCTCTGGCCATCCCCTGCATGGGATCTCAGCTGGCACTCCAGGGAAGCGTTATCAGGAAAAGAAGTCCCTTAGCTGTCCTCTTCTTGGCAGGACTGGACCCTAGGAGCACCTTGGCATCGGTGGGTCCTCAGTGCTGGCACCTCTTGTTGGAAAGCCACACAGGTCTCAGACAACCACATGCCTCCCCTGATGCCTCCCCAGTTGCTAGATGGCCAAAGTCCCCAGGCTTCCTAGAATTTGGAACTTTCTTTGAGGTATTCGTTTAGGAACCTAGGTGATGGCCTCTATCTTCAGGCCCTGGGGTAAGCACACAGGTGACTCAGGGTCAGGCTTCCCCTTTGTCCCATGTCCTGCTGGCCCCCTCCCCCATCCTCTCTGCAGCTGCCCTTCCCCTATCCCTCTGGGTGACAGGAGCCAGGAGGCCTGTGTTCTGTTCCCAACACATTCACCAGGGACTGGACTCAGTGCCGAGTGTTGTGGACGTGCTGGGGGGAGTGGACATTCCATTTTAACAAGGGCAAAAATAGTCATGGTCTTTTGACCGCTGCTCACTGGAGTGGGGCCCTTCACGTGTGTTATTTTTCCTCCTTGCACTGTGTCTTTGTCTCCCCGATGTGGACACTGAGGTCCCAAGAAGGCGACTTGTGGATGAGGAGGCAGAAATACCTGGACTGGCTCCCAAGCTTTGAGGCTCCGGTGCTGTGATCTTTTCCTCCCGTTCTCCCTCCCTCCCTCCCCCTCTCTCTTTCTTCCTCTCTTTCTTTCATGTTTGAAGAATATATAATTAGGATTTGGGCACTGGCTTACCTTATCTGGGTGTCCTCCACTCCACTCCTGCAGAATTGCTAATGCAGTCACGCTTGCCCACGTCCACCTGCCCATCTCCCTAGCACCCAAGAGAAACAAACAAGGTAGAAATCAGACAATACTGTGCTCAGAGCTGTCTGGGCCACCCTCTTCTCTCCAGAAGGTCCGTGGGCTGATAGAGACTTCACCAGGGCCTTTCCACCTCTGCGCCCTGGAGAGACAGCCCCTGCGGGGAGGGAGGCTGCACACAGTGGTTCTCCCTAAATGGTTTGGCAGCTGGACTTTGGTCTGAAGCACTGTGGCACTCTGTATAGACAAAAAACCTTCATGGTGGGAGGCAACAGTGTGTGGTCGCCATGGAGGCAGAGGAAGGAAGAGAGGGAACATGTCATCCTGCCCCGTTACCTGGATCACTGATCACCCTGTTGCAGACCCGGACGTTGGGGGGACCTTGACATTGCTATTTATTTCATTTCCTCACTTCCCTTCCAAGGGCAAGTCCTGCTGACTCTCCTCCCAACGCTAGCCCAGATGTGACTACTTCTCCCTCCTCCACACCCTTCATGTTTGATCCCCCAGGGTGCCTGTGGCATGACCTCCCACGGCCTCCTCACCCACTTCCAGCCAGCCAGATGCAGGTTTGGAGGTAGAGACCACATCACTGTTGCTCCTGCTCTCTGCTGCACAGAGACTGTGAAGTCCTGACTGCGGCCCAGCTCCCCTCACCTTCGCAGGTCCCCCACCCCCACCACTCTGACCTCAGACACCCTCCCCCCTCACTCCTGCCCCAGGGCCTTTGCACCTGTCCTCCTTTCTGCCTGGAATGTGCTTCCCCACATGCGCACCCTAGTCTATCCCTTATCAATCACATCATCCCATCCCAAATAGCCTCTCTCTACTCTCCTCGCTGTAGTCTTTACTTTCTTCACCTGAAGTTGTACATTTTCTTTTATTTATTGTCTGTAAGCTCCTGTAAGAATAGCCTGTCCATAGGGTGATCCTGAATGGATGTTGAAGGGTGCACACATGTGTGATGGGAAGGAGAGTCAGGTGCAGGGAGGCATCCTTGCCCTGGCCCTCTGTGGCCCTCAGGAGGCGGGGGTGCATCTCACAGATCTAAGGTGGCTCCCTGTCCAGCCAGGGCATCAAGGGACCGGAGATAGTGTCAGGGAGGAGGCAGGAAAGCAGAGGCCACTGGCTTCCCCTCGGCACTCCGCCAGTCCCACCGCAGGGCAGCAGGGGCACAGGGAAGTCCCCAAGGAATATTCCCTGTGAGTCACTAACAACAGCATGGATGTAGTTACAATGTCAAAATATGAGAGTAAAGAATAATTTCAAAAAGATTTTGTGTGGGATTTTGCAGAGAGAATAGCATCTTTCCTCCTATTCTCCAAAGAAAGGGAGGCTCTTCATCCTCAGAGCCACGAGTGAGGAGTGGGCAACACTCTTGATGGGGTGTCACACCAGGACACTTACTCAGCCATCAGACAGAGTGAAGGGCTGACTTGAGCTCTCACAGGGAAGGAAGCATGTGCTCCGTGAAAGACAGGTGCCGGGATGTGAGATGCCTGGGCAGGGGCATCTGAAGAGACAGGGGGATGGGTGGCTGCTGGGGACAGGGCGGGGGCAGGATCAAGTTGGAGGAACTGGGTTTCTCTTCGGGATGATGAAAATGTTCTGGAATTAGACAGTGGCGATGGTTGTACAACTTCGTGACTATACTGAGAAACACTGGGCTGTACACTTTAAAAAGGGTGAATTTTGTGGCATGTGAAGTGTATCTCTTTTTTATAAAAGAGAGGGCGGTATGTAAGGAGGAAGTTTGCTAGACAACAGTGCTTCCCTGTAGAGGCTTCATGATCCTGCTTCCGTGTATAGAGGGGTCCAGGAAACAGCGATGAGAATAAGGGCAGGGGTCACGACAGCAGCAAGGCGAGGGTGGGCCTTGCTGTGCTGCACTGCTCCATGCTGGGCAGGAGTCCATCCTCTCCTCTCACAAATGCTAGGTGCCTGTGCACTGGACGGAGACCAAGTGGGGAAGCCCTGCCCCCATGCTGCCCACTCTGGTGCACAGTGCCGGGACTGAGCCCCAGGAGCAGCGGGCAGTGTGACCCCGAGGCCCTGGGCCAGTGGGACTGCACCACCCTGAGTGTGTGCACACACACCAGGTGCCACTCTCAGAAAAAGTACACGGAGCCCAAGGGTCTGGCTGCGTCTGCCACCTGCCCATGGAGAAAGTTTGCTGGACACTTGCTTCCAGACTAGGCAGGCAACCAAGGACGGCTCCTGGCAGGGGCAGAGACTGTGTTCGGCCACTAGGGGCCAGTGCAATCCCAAGATGGGCCAAGTGGGCCTCTGTAGGACTGGTGGTGGGGGCTTTTGGGGCAGGATGATAGGCACCTCCCCACAGAGAGGAAAGGACAGCTCTGGATTTAAGGCCTGTGCCCATAATCCTGAGTTCACAGCATTTCCAGCCTGGCCAGACATTGAGCCTCTGGCTTCTGTCTACACCAGCTAACCTTTCTGGAGCCTTCCAGAACCTTCCTGGAGCTAAGACCATGTCAGCATGGGGCATAGGTTGGTCAGGTGATGGCATCTCAGGAGAATCCGATGGGGATAAGTCCCAGGGAGGGGCTTCACTTCAGGGGCCAGGGCAGCCACACACAACGGTCTGGGGCAAGAAATCCCAGCATTGGCATTTAGACAGGTTCTGGCAGCTTCCAAGCAGGAAAACATATTTTCTTTTTTGTCATAGGCTTTCCTGATCTTTCAGGGAGGTACTAGTACATAAATTGTGCTCGATTAGGATCTAAATCTCCTTTGCCCCTGTTGTTTCTATTAATATTCTAGTTAATTCAAGGTCCCAATTCTGTTCCACGTTTTAATGTTCCCAATTTTCCCTGCATCAAACCTCACCAAAGTGAGGGGCCATGGGGAGAGGATAGGGTGTAAAGAGCTGTTTTCAAGAAGTCTTTCCCTCCGATTTCCAAAAAAAGGGCAGAGTGGAGCCAGGCCTGGACTTGTTTTTTCAGCTTTCACCCATGGGGTGATTTCTTGAGGCTCCTTGCTGTTGAAAACTGGGCCCAGGGATTTATTGTGTAAGGAACAGATTCCAGAATTCATGTGGGTTCTGGTTCCAGCCCCTGGCGAAATGCATTCTGAGTTCCTTTTTACACGCACAGCACTGGCAATGTGTACCTTGTGCCTTGTTTTTTAAATTCTAGTTTTATTTTTATATAGACTTACTTCATGTGAAACACCTCCGGGCGTGTGCAGAATACAAACATGGATTAAGACCCACTGAGCTGGGAGTGGCACTGGCAATTCCAGACATAGAGCATCATCAGACGTGGGGCCTCCTCTGGCCAGTGGCAGCAGGTGGGCAGCCTCAAGCACGAGTTGGGTGTTAGTATTAAATTCCAAGCCTCCTCCCGACCCTGATGTGTTCTCCTAGGAGGGGATCCTGAGAGTCAGGGAGTGGGCCCTGGGTCCTCAGAGATAGTAGGCATGGGGGAAGGGAGGAGAGACCCCTGCTCCAAGCTACCGCCACGTGGGAAGAATACAAGAGCAGGACAGTGGTCAGTGGGAGCCACAGTCTTGGACACTGGGCAGGGACACCACACATCCCTTGTCCTTCCACAAAGCCCCAGGGATGCCTGTTCCCCTCTCTGGAGTCAGCTTCACTTCTTAGAAACAACTGGGTGGACCAGATCAACACAGGACATAGAACCTTTGGGAAATCAGATGGAAGCTAAGCCTCTGCCCTACCTCCAGCATGGACACATGACCACATTTAATTCACCAAATGAAGGCAGCAAGGAGGCAGCCATGAACTTGTGTGACGTTACAATGATTACAAGGCAGTAACAGTAAATGTTAGACCTCGTAGATCCGTGCCTGAGCCAGCCCGGTGCCAACCTCTTCAGAGTCTCTCTTAATCCCTCAGCCCTAGAAATCTTAGGAGCATTAGAAGTCAGGCTGGTGGGGCAGCGCCTGTGGCTTATCAAGTAGGGTGCTGGCCCCATATACTGAAGGTGGCAGGTTCAAACCCGACCTTGGTTGAACTGCAAAACAGAAAAATAGTCGGGCGTTGTGGCAGGCGCCTGTAGACTGGGGGAGCTGAGGCAAGAGAATTGCCTAAGCCCAGGAGTTGGAGGTTGCTGTGAGCTGTATGACACCACAGCACTCTACAGTGGGCGATGAAGTGAGACTCTCTCGCTACAAAAAAAAAAAAAAGTCAGGCTTGGTGAAGATTGCACAACCAGCTAGTGGCAGAATTGGAACTCAACCCCTCTTCAACCCCTCTGAGGCACTGGTCATTTCAGATATTGTGATTTCTGTCCTGCTGGTACAACTCGACGACCCCATGTCCCATCATGTGTTGCAGCTTGTCTTTTTATTCCCTCTCCTCCCCTTTTCCTTGAAACTGGACACTGGCATGCATGCACTGGCGTGAACACGTATGTTCCAAGTGTGATCATGAAGATGGCACTCAGGTAACCCTCGGGTCCCCAAGTGGCCATCCCTCCAGCCTGCCCCGAATGTGCTTATGCAGTGTGGTGGTGTGGCTTGCTTTTGGCCCATGTGTGATGGGAAGCATCTTTTGTGTCTTGGCCCTTTGCTTAACGTACTGTTAGTGAGATTCATCCTTGCGAACTCCGCCCAGCCACTAGGACCAGGAAATGCTTCCTGGCAGACCCTGTGGTTACCTTGCAGCTTGCAGGTGTGTCTTATCCCAGGAAAGCAAGCCCACACCAGAATGTTTGTTTAAACCCAACCCACCCTCCTTAAAGCCCTATTGCAAAATATACTCCGGGGAGGGGAGCTCCTGCCTCCCTCCCACCTTGGTCCCCCACAGTCCAGCCTTCCACCTCGAGGATGCAGACTCCGGGATCCTCCCTGCCTTCCTGACCCTGATCTCCCCACTGAAACCCCAGTCCCAGTGCAGTCTGAGGGGTCCTGGACCTGCCACGCTCAGGGCCGGATTTTTCTCCTTTCTCTACCCCCTTCTTCACGCACACATTTCCCAACAGGATTTGCCAGGGGAAACTCCCAGGATTAAAAGCTCCCGAAGCAACGCTACTGTTTAGGTCAGTGTGACGTCTTCGAATCATTGCTAACGGGGAGAAAATGCTCACGTTGGGCTTCAGCCCAAAGATAATTGTTTCACCAACTTTGAGTAAAACTGTCTGAGCATGCATGTGACATGTGCTTGTCTATCGTGCCGGCAAAGACCTTTCCGCATCTCTAGAGCTGCCCACATTCCGCTGAGACCATATCACCGGAGTTCAACTCAGAGATGCAGCGACCCACCTGGGACAAATGGACTCGGTCCAGAGGAGACTGAGCCACACTCCCACCCCTACCACCGCGACCATCCCGGGAGAACCCATCTCAGACTACGAGACGCCCCCACCCCCACCCCGACGCCGGGGAGGCCTTCAAGGGTGTGTCCGGGCACTCAGAGCTCCGGAGAGGGTGAGCGCGCTCCCTCCCCACCCGGGGTGGTGCAGTCCTAAGGCCCTGCGGGAAGAGAGGCTGTCGCACATTCCCAAAGCCTCCCCCTCTTGCGGGGATCTCAAAGGCCTAAGCTTCCACCCCCTCTCCAGGCTGTGCCCCTCTGAAGTTCCCTCGGCATCCCACTGGGGTTCCTCGCCAGAGGCGTAAGTATGCGCCCGCGCGCGTGCGTGTTTCTCACAGCTCTAAAAGGTCTAAGGTCTCTGCACCCCTTGGTCTTTGCAGGAGACTGTGGGGGGAATAGCAGAGTCCTTAGTGCCCACTCTCCGGTGGTTGCGCGCCCCAAGGGGTCTCCAGGGTTTGCGTTGCCGGCCAGAGGCTCTGGGACTCGGCAATGAGTCCGCGATCGCTTCGGCCGGGCCACAAGCGCGAACCTCTGCCATCCCCTTCAAATACCAAACTTCAACCCAGGTTTTCTTTTCATTCAAAAGTGCTTGAAACCAAGTAGGACCCGGATCTGGTAGCTGCCTATTGGGTTTCAAAGTCCACGGACGTTTTTTGTCCAGGGGAGCATTTTAGTCCCCGTGCATCTGACAGTAAATGTGTAATCCCCAGGCCCCTTGGTCCCTATGGAGAACTCTCCCACACCTCTGCCCAGTTCCGGTCCCGGGTCCAACCCGCGCGGCGCCAGTGGCGGCGATCTCCGCAGATTCGTCCTGCTGGGGTGGGGTGCGAATCTTTGAGCCGCGCTCCCGCCCCCGACGTGCGGAGCCACCGCCCAGCGGGTAGTGGCAGCTAGAGGGCCCCCAGCCCCGCCTTTCACTGCCCCGCTCAGCTCCGCCTCCCCGGGGAGGCCGAGTGGGGAGGCCACTGAGGGTTGGGCCAGCAACCCCCGCCCCGGCCGCGCCCCCGCGTCTCCATAGCGATCCTCCTTGTGCACACCTCGGACCCGCTCCCCCCCCGGGCGCGAACAATACGCCGCCGGGCCGGGGGCGGGGCGGGGCCGGTCGGGGGCGGGGAGAGCGCGGGCGGAGGGGGCGCGGGCAGGGCTCACCGCCCAGGCAGCAGCCGGTCGCCGGGGTCTGCGCAGCACGGCCCGGGCCAGCCCGCTCGGGGATCGTACCGCCCCGATCGGGGCCCGCCCCGCTTCCCACGCCTGCCCGGCCTAGCCCGCGCCGGAGCCACCTGGAGCCGCCTGGAGCCACCGCCGCTGCAGGTTGATGTGCGGCGCCCTCCCGGGACTGGCGGAGGAGCCATCTTGAAACCAACTTCGCAAACTTTCGCAAAGTGCTCTCGAAGTGGAAGCTGCGGAGGAGGCCAGGTGCGCGGCCCGCGGTGTCTTTGCCAGGGTCCCGGTGGAGACAGGGCGCGGGCCGTCCGGAGGACCCGGCGCCGGGCGTGCAGGAGCCGCCCCCGGGCCGCGCGGGGTGGATGCGGAGGCGCGCCGGGTGCATGGATTGTGCTCGGGTGCCCGGCTCGGGCTCGGGCTCCGAGCCATGGTGCCGCCGCCGCGGGTGCTGCCCGCGCTGCTGCTCCTGGCCGCCGCCACCGCCCTGCCGACCCTGGGGCTGCGAGCGGCCGCCTGGGACTTGCGCGTACCCGGAGGGTCCCGCGCCTTTGCCTTGGGGCCCGGCTGGACCTACGCATTGGACACCGCCCGCACGCCCCGGGCTCTGCGGGAACTGTTGGACGTGAGCCGAGAAGGGCGGCTGGCAGGACGGCGGCGCGGGCTAGGCGCGGGGCCTCGGGACTGCGCGCGGCTGGGGGGGCGCCCGCTGCCGCTGCACGTCCGCCTGGTAGCCCGCGGCTCTCCGACGGCGTTAAGCCTTCGCCTGCAGGCGCGCGCTCAGGGTCCTGGCTGCGGATCCCGGCCGCGGCGCCGACGGGTCCCGGGCGCGGAGCTGCGTGCGCGGGCAGTGCTCACGGTTCCCGGGTTCGGAGGGGCGCTCTGTTTTCCAGCCCCCGGCGGCGGCGCGGCTACGCTGCACTCGGCGCTCGCGGCCCTCACCAGCTTCCCCGCCTGCAGCTGCTCTGCTCGGCCCGAGCCCCACTGCCCGGCCCGGCCCATCTGCCTGCCGCCCGGCAGCTCGATCCGCCTGCGCCTTCTGTGCGCCCTGCGGCGCGCTGCCGGTGCCGTCCGGGTGGAGCTCGTGCTGGAAGCGGCCGCGGCGGGGACGCCCTCCGCGTTGCCGTTGCCACGGTCGTCGCCAAGTATGCCTCCAGCGCGGTTGGCGATGGCGCGACGGGCTCGGCGAGGCGCAGGCGGCAGCACGAGCCCGCAGTTCCCACTGCCTAGTTACCAGGTGTCGGTGCCTGAGAACCAGCCGGCGGGCACCGAGGTTATCGAACTGCGCGCTCACGACCCCGACGCGGGCGAGGCGGGGCGGCTGAGCTACCAGATGGAGGCGCTGTTCGACGAACGCTCCAACGGCTACTTCCTCATCGATTCTGACACCGGTGCAGTGAGCACGGCCCGCGCCCTGGACCGCGAGACCAAGGACACACATGTCCTCAAGGTGAGCGCCGTGGATCACGGCTCTCCGCGGCGCTCGGCCGCTACCTACCTCACGGTCACGGTCAGCGACACCAACGACCACAGCCCGGTATTCGAGCAGTCTGAGTACCGCGAGCGTGTTCGCGAGAACCTCGAGGTGGGCTACGAGGTGCTGACCATCCGTGCCACCGATGGCGACGCGCCCTCCAACGCCAACATGCGCTACCGCCTGCTGGAGGGCGCAGGCGGCATCTTTGAGATCGACGCGCGCTCTGGCGTGGTGCGCACCCGGGCCGTGGTGGACCGGGAGGAGGCGTCCGAGTACCGGCTTCTGGTGGAGGCCAACGACCAGGGCCGCAACCCCGGCCCACTCAGCGCCACGGCCACCGTGCACATTGTAGTGGAGGACGAGAACGACAACTACCCCCAGTTCAGCGAGAAGCGCTATGTGGTGCAGGTGCCCGAGGACGTGGCGGTCAACACGGCAGTGCTGCGTGTGCAGGCCACGGACAGGGATCAAGGCCAGAACGCAGCCATCCACTACAGCATCGTCAGCGGGAACCTGAAGGGGCAGTTCTACCTGCACTCTCTGAGCGGGAGCCTGGACGTGATCAACCCGCTGGACTTTGAGGCCATCCGGGACTACACGCTGCGCATCAAGGCCCAGGATGGGGGCCGGCCTCCGCTCATCAACTCCTCGGGGCTGGTCGCTGTGCAGGTGCTGGACGTGAATGACAACGCGCCCATCTTCGTGAGCAGCCCCTTCCAGGCTGCCGTGCTGGAGAACGTGCCCCTGGGCTACTCTGTGCTGCACATCCAGGCCGTGGATGCCGATGTGGGTGAGAACGCCCGTCTGCGGTACCGTCTAGTGGACACGGCCTCCATGGGCCCTGGGTCTGAGAGCGCCGCCACCACCCCAGGTTTCCCCTTCCAGATCCACAACAGCTCGGGCTGGATCACGGTGTGTGCTGAGCTGGACCGGGAGGAGGTGGAGCGCTACAGCTTCGCGGTGGAAGCTGTGGACCACGGCTCGCCACCCATGAGCTCCTCCGCCAGCGTCTCCATCACCGTACTGGACGTAAATGACAACGACCCGGCGTTCACGCAGGCCATGTACGAGCTTCGTCTGAACGAGGACGCTGCTGTGGGAAGCAGTGTGCTTACCCTGCGGGCCGATGACCGCGACGCCAACAGCGTGATCACCTACCAGCTCACGGGCGGCAATACCCGCAACCGGTTTGCGCTCAGCAGCCAGAGCGGCGGCGGCCTCATCACCCTCGCGCTGCCGCTGGACTACAAGCAAGAGCGGCAGTATGT
The DNA here is from genome assembly GCA_963573935.1 of Arctocebus calabarensis. NCBI lineage: Eukaryota > Metazoa > Chordata > Mammalia > Primates > Lorisidae > Arctocebus > Arctocebus calabarensis. The sequence continues at coordinate 19,007 of CAUYON010167279.1, forward strand.
GCTGGCGGTGACCGCGTCGGATGGCACGCGCTCACACACTGCACAGGTCTTCATCAACATCACGGACGCCAACACCCACCGGCCGGTCTTCCAGAGCTCCCACTACACGGTAAGTGTCAGCGAGGACCGGCCTGTGGGCACCTCCATTGCCACCATCAGTGCCACGGATGAGGACACTGGTGAAAATGCCCGTGTCACTTACGTGTTGGAGGACCCTGTGCCCCAGTTCCGCATCGACCCTGACACTGGCACCATCTACACCACCACAGAGCTGGACTATGAGGACCAGGCTGCATACACGCTGGCCATTACGGCTCAGGACAATGGCATCCCTCAGAAGTCGGACACAACCTCCCTGGAGATCCTTATTCTTGATGCCAACGACAATGCCCCCCAGTTCCTGCGGGATTTCTACCAGGGTTCTGTTTTTGAGGATGCACCACCATCGACCAGCGTCCTCCAGGTCTCTGCCACAGACCGGGACTCGGGCCCCAATGGTCGTCTGCTGTACACCTTCCAGGGTGGGGACGATGGTGATGGGGACTTCTACATCGAGCCCACATCCGGCGTGATCCGCACCCAGCGCCGGCTGGACCGGGAGCACGTGGCTGTGTACAACCTTCGGGCTCTGGCTGTGGATAGGGGCAGCCCAGCTCCACTAAGCGCCTTGGTGGAAATCCAGGTGACTGTCTTGGACATTAATGACAACCCCCCTGTGTTTGAAAGGGATGAGCTGGAACTGTTTGTGGAGGAGAATAGCCCCGTGGGGTCGGTGGTGGCGAGGATTCGTGCCGATGACCCTGACGAAGGCCCCAATGCCCAGATCATGTATCAGATTGTGGAAGGCAATGTGCCGGAGGTCTTCCAGCTGGACCTGCTGAGTGGGGACCTGCGTGCCCTGGTTGAGCTGGACTTTGAGGTCCAGCGGGAGTACGTGCTGGTGGTACAGGCCACGTCGGCCCCACTGGTGAGCAGGGCCACAGTGCACATCCGCCTCCTGGACCAGAACGACAACCCGCCAGTGCTGCCTGACTTCCAGATCCTCTTCAACAACTACGTCACCAATAAGTCCAACAGCTTCCCCACTGGTGTGATCGGCCGCATCCCCGCCCGTGACCCTGACCTGTCTGACAGCCTCAACTACACTTTCCTGCAGGGCAACGAGCTTCACCTCTTGCTGCTGGACCCCTCCACCGGGGAACTGCAGCTCAGCAAGGACCTGGACAATAACCGGCCGCTGGAGGCCCTGATGGAGGTGTCTGTCTCTGGTGAGTGGCCGGTGGGGTGGGAGGAGCAGCTCCCCACAGGCCGCCTAGAGAGCCGCAGGGACCCGCCAAGGGCCCTACCTGACATGCCAGGGCGAATTTGGGCAGGGCCCAGGCAACTCTTTGGGGATTTGTTGCCTCCGGTTGGATGCTGGGGGGGGGGGCACTCCACCTAGGCCAGAGAGTGGGAGAGGCACCACACTGCTTCCCTCAGCGTTTTTGCTGGGAGCAGGCCCGGGCTGCTTCAAGTTCAAGACTGGGGCAGGCTAGTGGCTCCTGAACCATACTATTAAAACCCGGCCTGGGGTTATCTACGTTACAGGGTTTGCTTGGGGATGCTCTTTAGCCAGCCAGGCATGTGGTTCTCTGGAAAGATCAAAGGTCACTGCCCGCTTTATGTGCCCATTAGTTTCCAGGTGGGACCATTGGAAATTGCTGGACAGGTCCCTGAGTCACCCTGTAATATGGCCGGTGTTCCCTTGGTCTAGCTTTTCTGTCTCTCCAGTTAATAACAGTTGGGCTACTGTGCACCCGTCTTTGTGCAAGTTCTTTGAAAAGCATAGTCTTGTTTTGATCTTGGCTTCTGCTCCTGGATGTGGGCTTATAATTTGGGTGTTATTTAAGAGGCCTGCCCAGATTAGTGGTGGAGCCGGTGTGGGACCCTGCTCAGCAGCTCTGGGGCTGCAGGTGAACAGAGGGGGAGTCAGGCGTACTCAGCTGCTCTTTGGCAGCAAAGAGCCTGTCCCATGTGCCACTGTCCCCTGCATGCCAGGGCCAGCCTGCAGTGCTGGGGACAGGGGGACGGTAGAGGGTCTGGGAATTGGGAGATGCAGAGTCCAGAGAAAGATTTGGCAGGGGTTGGGAGAACAATATGTGGACCCCCAGTGGCTCTGTGAGAGGCCTTGTCTGCACCCCCCATCCTCACTTATGAGATCAAACTGCCGCCAAAAAGGGCTCAGACCTTCAGAGGGGTTGTTTAAACAATGAATTATTAGGATATAATATTTCCATGGGAGCCCTGGAAGAAGGAAGCCGTTACTTTTCTGCCTGGTTTTGTTTCCTGGTTGGCTGTGATTCTGTGTGCAGAGAGCTGGGTAGCAAATAGGTCTCAGTGCCAGTTGTACGTTATAAGATCTGAAACCTACAGATGCAGTTTTGAAATGATGCAATCCTTCAGATAGATTTTGGCAGCATACTCTATCTTGTTGGTGGATATTTTAGATTTTGTGAGATTGTAAAAATGTGTATAATGTACTGAATGGGCCCTTAGGGATGAATTGTTAACCAGCGTGATGGATGTTCTGATTCATATTTTTCCTCTACCACTTTATCTGCTCGATGAAGCAGAATGGAAAATTTGGCCTGTGTAAAAGCAATGTGGCAAAATAATGCGGTTTAGGTTTTGTGGGGGGTATGGTACTTTTAGCAGGATATTTACTTGCCTGTGGCATCAGAAGTGTGGACCCTCCAAGTTAGCCTGACGGCTGGGTTTAGCTGAGGGCTGTCACACCTGGTGGGGGCACAGCTCGGCCCACGGTGGAAGGTGGGGGAGGGGTGTTCTATGCTGGGTAGTAATTGTCTAAGCGATCCTGTCTTTGGCTATGGCTCTTTTGCTGACATCTCCTCCTGTAAATCAGGCAATGGGTGTTCCTTTTCTATGTGACAATTTTTAAGTGAGATTTTAAATTCTATGATAGGAACTTTTTGCTATTTGCCTTATCTGTGACCCCTGCCCCCAGATGGTAACAATTACCTGTGATGGAGTTCTATCAAGCAGTGTTGTAGACCCTTGTGCTTACACTGTCCTCTGTTCCTTTGGTCCCTGGGAGGTGAGTTCCTCTCCTACCCATTGGACAGATGAAGAGGTCAGTGGTTACACAGCCAGTGAGCAAGCAGGCAGGACCCCAGCCCAGCTTTCACACCCTCCTGCCTTACCTAAGAGACAAGTTTTGAGGAGATAGTTGCTAATCTGAGTTAAATTCCTGTGCCGGCTGAGTGCTCTGCTCCCCAGTGACTTTCAGAGCCATCTGACTCCTGTTTAATGCTCCCAAGAAGCAGCTGCCTCTGGACTGTAAGATTGTAGTTCCAAACTCCCAAACACTAAGCAGAAACTAAACCAAAAATCGGCCTTTGAAATAACCAGAGGCAATTTCTTAAGGAACTGTGCTGGAAGGCTGTTGTTTCAAATGCAAATACTGTTTTCAATGAAGTGTTATTGGCTTCTTGGGATTTACAGCCCTACCCTAAAGCCTTTGATGTGTGGTTGCGGCTTTAGCAGCACTGTAGGGGACAGGCAGGCAGGTTAGCTCTGGTGGGGGCCATTCGGGGAGGGCCTGAACCTACTTTCAGCAGAGGAGCCCAGGTTGGCACCTGCCTCGGCGCCCAGCAGCATGGTGGGAGGAGGGCAGTTCCTTTCTCCTGGTCTGGGGTTCAGCACCATCATTTTGACTGTGAAGAGGTAGTATTGACAGTTTCATGCAGCCCACTAAGGGCAAATCCCTATCTGAAAATTTTTGGAAGTCTGAATATGGTGAGATTCAAATACCTAAGCAGAGTGCTGTGGTGTCACAGCTCACAGCTCACAGCTCACAGCAACCTCAAACTCTTGTGCTCAAGAGATCCTCCTGTCTCAGCCTCCTGAGTAGCTGAGCCTACAGACATGTGCCACTACACCTGGCTAGATTTTGTATTTTTAGTAGAGATGGGGTCTGGCTCTTGTTCATGCTGGTCTTGAACTCCTGAGCTCAGGCGATCCACCCACCTCAGCCTCCCAGAGTGTTATGATTACAGGCGTGAGCCACCGTGCCCAGCAGTGGGTGTTCATTAACCTTTTACTATAAATGTGTACTACTAATAAACGCTGTGTTTGCATTTTTTAAAGCAGTGTGGCTAATCACCCAGTGGCAACTCAAGTGCGGAATACTCTCCGTGGTCTTTCTGGAAGTTGGTGTTTGAATCCATCTTGAACATTGCAGAACATGGCTCCTGGTAGGAAGGCGGCTTCCCCGTCTCTCCTGCCGTGTGGCACATCCCTACAGACGTGGGAAAGTAGCATTGTTGGGTGAGAGTCACTGGTGGGTGAGTCATACAGGTATGTCAGAAAGTACGGGAACTCAGGGAAAGAGCAAGGTTGAGTAACCTCCTTGCCGTTTACCTTGGTGGGGAGTGGATGGTATGAAGTTGTCTAGATTTGATAAAGCTTTGAGAAGTGTTTGTGTGGTTAAATACAGGCTATCACGGTGACTTTTACACAGAGGACAAGGAAGTAGGGAGCTGGCCGTTGTACCGGCATTGTCTGGGTGCACGGCACTTTATTTTTCTCTGAAACTCAGAGTGGAAGAGGATCAGACCGTCTTAAAACACTTGTCTTGTTGATCTGGATTCTCTGGGCAGAGTTAGGCGCTTCGCCAACACCTTAACCATCCTGGGGCTCTGCTAGCTCGGGTAGTGGCTTGCTCATACCTTGAGGAACACTGGCTCCGGAGCAAATGAATGTTTATTCACTTGTGGAGCACCTACTGTGTGCAGGGCCAGCATGGTCAGACACCAACTGGGGAGACATAGACTGTGGTAGACAGGGAGCTGAGCAAGGACGGAGAGGTGAGGACAGCCTGCACGCCAGGATGGGCCAGGGACCCTCCAGGGCCAGCGAGAGCGTGGGAAGCACGTGCCTGGCGGAGAGATGGGTCGGGAGAAGGCTGACTGTGGAGGTTTTGGGTGGGTGCTGGGCCTGTGTCCCAGCAGCTAGAAGGCAAGTCTCTCCCAGTGGGAGAATGGAACAGGAGGGGAATAGGGCTCGGCCCCCATGAGGGGGTAGGTGGAGGAGGGATTTGTCAGTTTAGATGGTCACACATGGTGGCCTCGATGGGCCTGCAGCCAACCTGCGGTAGGTGCCAGGAACCCTCCAGGCACCTCCTGGGCCAGCAGATTAAGTCGTTGACCAATGTCGGAGGTCCAGGAGAAGTCAGGGACTGACCCCACCAAAGCGGGGGTTGTGCATCTGTTTAAGCTGGACAGTAGAACCGTCGAAAACAAACTGTCAGTGAGGGTCAGTCTCTGAACCCCCATTGGTTAGCGACTGTTATAAATTCTCCTGCTGCTGCCTCCCTCATGTTTGGGCTGTCACCAGGACATCTCAGAGACAAGGAACCCAAGGACAGGGTGCCCAGGACACCAGCTTGTGGTGGCAGCTCTGGGATTGGAACCCAGAATGGCCACTCCTGGGCCTTGTTCTCTCAGCTTGTGCTTTCCAGAGAGACCTGCCTGGTGTTGGAGGGAGGGTGTATTCTAAGTTGGGGTCCTTGCGCTTTGGGGCCCCATGTGGTTGTGGCTGCAATACCTTGAAGATGGTCCTACCGACCATTGGACATGCAGGTCTGGACAGGAGGGGACAACTGGAGTCATGTCTCCAGATGACCAGCATAGTCTTGGGCAGCTCTGTGGCAGGCAGAGAGGACAGTCATGGCCCAGGGGTGGCCATCACGTCTTAGGGGACATGAGGGTACCGGAGCAGAGGGTGTGGACAGTTAGGATGAGACCAGGCCAGCCTTGAGGAGCCCTGGCTGAGTGGCCTGCTGGGCAAGGAGGCTCCGCATGAGCTCTGGAGCCGGAAGAGCATCTGGAGGGCCTGAGGGGGTGTGAGTTCATCCCTGATGGACACCCTCTGGCAGTCAGCAAGCCTGAGGACAGAGTTGGCCTGGGTTAACTGAGACCAGGTCCTTGGTGGCCTCCAGGAAAGCTGCGCCGAGGGGGCTCGGGGCTGCCTGTGAGGAGCAAAGATGAGGTTGTGAGAGAAGGTGGGGTGGCCATGGGGACATGGAGCCTGCACACGGCCCAGTTTAGAGCCTGGAGGAGCTGGTGGGTTCCAGTGCTCGGCCTTCCCAGCCCCTCCTGCAACTCCTTGCCATGCTGGCCTCGCCCCTAGTGGCCACCAGGGGCACTAGGAGAGGGCCAGGGGGACAGCCGCAGTGTCTCCCGAAGGCCCTCAAGGCCCAGCTGTGTGCCTTCCCCCTGAGTCCTCAGGCCCTGAGGGGGGAGGAATGGGGAGTCCCACAGGCCACAGCAGGGTGGGGGCAGGGGCCGGGCGCCCACCTCAGCACCAGCTGCCCGGTGGAGTGGTGGGTGACGATTTCTCACAGCTCAGGTGGAGTGGTAGGCAGGTGAGACTTTGGGAAAGTACCTTGAGCCCCTGGATGGGAGCCAGTCAAGACAAGGTGTTGGTCCCACCTAGAAAGGGGAGGTGTTGCTGATGCCAGAACTTGGGCCAGGCCCCCATGTCACCACGGAAGAGCCCACCTGGGTTTGGGCTGGCTCATAGGGGTCCCTTTAAAATCTGAGGGCAGGACCTGTTGAGGAATAGGATAGGTGAGGAGGGGGCCTGGGTGTGGCTGGTGGCCCTGAGCCACGGCTTCTGTCCCCTCCAGTACTCGGATCCAAAGAGAAGTAGATTTTATCATGTGGGGCACAGCGTGTGGAAAGTAGTCATGGGCTTGGCACGGTTTCCTTAGTTCAAGCCTCAGGGGAAATAATTTTCTGAGTTTTTTTTCTTCTTCTCCTGTAACCTGAACACACAGGTTCATATAAATGCTCTAGAATGAGACTCCTGAGTGCTAGGAGGTTGTGCGGGGCCTCTAACTCTGCTGTTCCCTTCTTTCAGGACAGGAACATGGTCATCCAGGGAAATGCTGAGTGCTGGGGTCTGGGCCGTGAGGGTGTCAGTGGCCATCCTGGGGGGGGGGCTCCCTCTGCTCTCCCCCAAGGACCTGGTTTCAGGCATACAGTAGGTGCTCAGCAGATGTTTGTGGGTTATCTCTTAAATGAGCCAAGGGTGCCCACAGAGGGGCTTGGGGAAGTGGCCACCTGCCCACAGAAGGGGCCCGGGGAAGCCACACGGCACAAGGCCATCTTTATGTCCCCCTGCCCCCTGCATTGCTGGGGCCTTTGGCCCTGGGTGAGAGGGATGGGCGTTTTCCAGGGCACGTCTGGTGGTAGAAGTCCATGCTTTTGCTTCAGGTAAGAACTTGTGGATACTTGGTAATCAGTTCCCCTTATGGGGCGTGAACATTCCAAAGCTAGGAAAAGCCCCACGCCAGCTTCCCTGTTCTCTTGATGTCCTGGATGCCGGCCAGTGCCGTTTCAAAAACACACACAGTGGGAGGGACTCCTGAAAGGTTACCGTGTAGTATCACACCTGTCCTCCCAGCCACCCCAGCATGGGGGCTGAACCCCTTCCACTGGTCACAGGGACCGTGTGGGCGACACAGAGGGTCCCTGGGCGCTGGGGCCTGTGAGTGTCCCATGTCCAAGGACTGGCGTGTGGAGGGAGTTGTGCTGGCCTCAGGAGAGGGCCTCAGAGGAGTACTGCTACCGTCCCACCCTCACGCGCCTGCTTCCCACCATCAGGCTCCTACTTGGGTCAGCCCGCACCATCTCTCTGAAGCCCTGCAGAATCCCCATGTTACAGGTGAAGAAACTGAGGGCAGAGAGGTTGTGGGGAATGGAAGGGCCAGGCCCAGACCCTGGGAGTCTGAGGCACCAACCACTGTGCTGATGCCATTTTCAAAGGTTTGGAGATTCCCCGGGATGGAAGCTCGGTCTGAGTGACATTGTCGTGTGCCCCAGGAGGGCTGAGAATTACATGCACGTGGTGCCTCATTCCACCTGGTGGGCAGGGGCCACCAAGCTGCAGGACAAGGAGGAAGCTGATGGTGGAGCAGGGGGTCCTGGGAGATGTCTCGGGCCCCCGTAGGGTCTCCTGTGCTGGAGCTATTGTAGAAAGCACTGGAGTGCAGGACTGTTGGGCACCAAGTGCCGGGAGGTGAGCCTGCTCTGCTGTAAGGTCGCCGTGTCTGTGATCAGAGCCCGAGGTTCTGTCGGGCGTGGTGGGGGGCAGATGCCAGGTGAGGGGCTAACACCGAGCTCATGTGTCCTCTTAGAAAGTCAGAATCCGCCATCCAGGGAGCCCGCCTGCCTTCCTGCCCCTCTCCCTTTCTTCTTCCCACCTTCCTTCCTTTTCTCCTTCCAGCCATCCATCAATCAAGACTTTTCTTTCCTTTTAGTAGTCTGTATTTTCTCCTAGTTCTGTGTATTTTTTATATTTTTGGGATTTTTTTCCGTATCTAATCTAAATGACACTTGGTTAAGGTAAACTAACAGCCACTCATTCAAATAAAATCACATGCTATGTTAGCATTTGGAGATAAGAACTCTCTTGCAGGGCAATAACCCTTTATCAGTGAGCTGATTGTTCAAGAACTGTTTTCATAGTCAGCATGAAGTTGTTCAGCTACTGTAGAGTCCATTGCTGGAGACAGCCACACACAACTGGGGTCCTCACAGGTGTCCTTTGCTGTGTTATGATGCTCCACACAGGAGTGAGCCTGAAGGTGCAGCAGAGAGGAGGCCCGGGCTGCACCCCCTCCCTGCCCTGCGCTGATTGCCTGATACTGGGCCAGTCCAGCCCCTCTGGGCCTGTTCATCTCTTGTATGTCTGAATTTAGATATCTCTGGATAGGAGATTAATATCCAGAATATATAAAAAGTTCCTGCCATTCAACAACAAGAAAATCAGCTTAAAAAAATGGGCAAAGAGAGCGGTGCCTATGGCTCAGTGAGTAGGGCGCCAGCCCCATAAGCCTGAGGTAGTGGGTTCAAATCCAGTCCCAGCCAAAAACTCAAAAAAAAAAAAATGGGCAAAATGGGCAAAGTATTTGAATAGCTATTTCTTCAAAACTTACAGATGGCCGGTAAACAAAAGCAAGATGCTCAGTGTCATCCATCACAAGGGAAATGCAAATTAAAAGCATAATGAGATATCACATGCATTAGGATGACTACTACCACAAACAAAGAACCAGAAAACAAGTGTTGGTGAGGATGTGGAGAAATTATAAATTTTATCAGCAGTGGTGTGCTGTTGATAGGAATGTGCAGTGGTGTACTTGCTATAGAGGAAGGAAGGGCAGGTCCTCACACAGAGAACTGCCAGATGGGCCAGCAGTCCGCTTTGGGCATGTGCTCAGAAAGGACTGAACAGGGTCTTAAAGACGCGTCTACATACCCATGTCCACAGCAGCCAGGGTGAAACAGCCCAAAATCTCATCAACAACGGACAGGTAAACAGAAGGTCGTCCGTCAAACTCTGGGGAATTATTCAGCCTTGGGAAGGAAGGAAATTCTCATCTGTGCTGCATCAAGAATGAAGCTTGAGGGCGGCCCCTGTGGTTCAGCGAGTAGGGTGCCGGCCCCATATACCAAAGGTGGCGGGTTCAAACCCGGCCTCGGCCGAACTGCAAAACAGAAAAATAGCTGGGGGTTGTGGCGGGCGCCTGTAGTCCCAGCTACTTGGGAGGCTGAAGCAAGAGAATCGCCTAAGCCCAGGAGTTGGAGATTGCTGTGAGCTGTGTGACGCCACGGCACTCTACCGAGGGCAAAAAAAAGAATGAAGCTTGAAGCCTCATGCTCAGTGGAATAAGCCCATCACAATAGGACAGATACCGTGTGATTTCACCGTTACTGTGGTGCCCAGAGCAGTCCAGTCCAGAGACAGACAGCAGAGTGGTGGTTGCCTGGCTGGGAGAGGAGAAGGGGGCACTTGTGTTTCATGGATGCAGAGTTTCACTTTGGGAAGATGAAAAAGTTCTGGAGATAGATGGTGGTGATGGTTGGACAACAATGTGAATGTGCTTAATCTTGCTGAACTATACCCTAAAAGCAGTTGAAGTGGAGCTGGTCACAGTGGCTCACGTCTGCAGTTCCAGCACTGTGGGGAGGAGGCCAAGGTGGGAGGAGTCCTTGAGCCCAGGATTCAAAACCAGCCTGGGCAACATGGTGAGACCTCAATGTTTTAATATTATTAAATATTTCTTAATGTTTTTTCTATTAAAAAAAAACGAACAAACATTTAGCCAGGTGTTGTGGTGGGCGCCTGTAGTCCCAGCTACTTGGGAGGCTGAGGCAGGAGGATCAGTTGAGCCCCCCACCAAAAGGGTAAAGTGGTAAGTTCTATGTTATGTATATTTTACCACAATAAAAAAGAATGCTGAGGAGACAGGAACCACTCAGGGGTAGAGGTGTGCATGCAGGTGGCTCTGCCGTGGGTTCAGGAGTGTTTTTTTTCTCCAGAGCTTGAGCGCTGAGCTGGTTCCTGGGTCACTGATGCCCCCCGGCTGGGCTCAGGTATCTCCCTCGCTCTGCATTTTCCAGCCCTCACCCCATGTCTTGACAGTGTAAATGGCCAAAGGGAGAAATTTAAATAAAATCAATTTTGGTTATTTAACTGCATGTTAAAAGCCACACAGTAAACATGTCCTGTTTTAAGAGCCCTGGGAAGGAAGGAACAGTGTCAGTGGTGAGGCCTGTGCATGGTCTGAAGGGTTCTGGTGTTGCAGGATTTGGGGTCCTGAGTCATAAGGGTGTGGGGGGTGGGGGGTCTCAGCCCCCTGCTCTGCGCAGCCCAGAGCTGTCCTCAGCCCCTTCATTCAGGACCCAGTCTTGGATTCCAAACTACAGTACATGTGCTAGTTCAAGTGCGTTTTCATTGGTATTTTGATACATTTAAACAAGTTTGGCTTGATCTCTTTCCTTTTTTCTTTTTTTGAGATGAAATTCACAGACTGTAAAGTTAACCATTTTAATGTGAACAAGGCCAGTGGCGTTCAGCACATTCATGGTGTGTGCAACCCCTTCCTGTGTCCAGTTCCAAGATATTTTCACCGTCACCCAAGGTAACGCTGTGCCTGTTAGCAGTCCCACCCCGCAGCCCTGAGTCTGGCCTCTCTCCCTGGGTGTCGGGTTTCAAGGGTCGTCCACACTGTAGCCGAGTCAGTGCTACATTGCTGGGTTGGTCTCTTTCTGAGCTTTTGTCCTGCAGTTCTTGCCAGAGGCAGGAGAGCAGCTGTAGGAAGCCAGACGCTTCCAGGGACAGGTGGCCAGTGTGTGGGGAAGACACTGGGAAGGCCACTGTGTTCCTGGTGATGACTGGCAGAGGGTCCCTGGGATCTGGAAGGGGCACTTAGAGGAGTTTTGGGAGAGGTTGAGGCTGAGGACGGGGTTCTGGCTGCTCCCCCCACTCCACACTGTCCTCAAGTGTTATTGGCAGCACCTCTCTCTGTAAAGGACAGCGGGTGCGGGGTCCTGAGCCACACAGCTGTGAGTCGGTGACAGCAAGGGAGGGCTTTTGCTGGGAAGCCCAGGTGCTCCAGTCCCCACAGGCCTGGACTTCATGGGACCCACAGGAAGTGGACAGAGGTGCAGGCACAGCAGGGGATGCTGTGGGCAGGGACGCAGCCCTGAGCTGTGCTGGAGGGACTGGCTATGAGTGGGGCCTGGGTGAGCAAACTCAGGGAGGGAAGGAGGAGGTGAGCTGGACGCCAGGTCTCAGCATCACAGAGGTGAGGCCTCCTCGGGGGCTCATGGCTGGATGCCAGTTGGGTCGCAACAGTCCCCCATGCCATGCGGTCTCTGAGTTCTGAGGAGGGGCAGAGCCCTGCGGAGTCTTTGGGAGTCTTTGGGATTGCTTTCCGTGGCCCTGTGAGAAGGCTCTCTCTCTCTCTCTCTCTCTCAACATCCCTGCTTCTTGGTTCCCTCCTGAGTTAGCTCCTGGGCCCATGTAGGGCGACTCTGACCCCGTTGTTGTCTGGACATGTGGGCCCTGCCTAAGAAGGCATCGTGCAGGCTGTGCACTTCTAGAAACTTCTGCTTCATATATAGGCCTTTTTTTTTGCAGTTTTGGACCTGGGCTGGATCTGAACCTGCCACCTCTGGCATATGGGGCCAGTGCCACAGGCGCCGCCCTATGTACAGGCCTTTTTAGGCTGAAGCACAAGGAGTTGTCAGTGAGGGTTGGATTTTCATGAGAGTCAAGGCAGGATCCTTTTTGTTTGGGCCAGTTCCTCAAGGTCACAGTTAGGCTCCTGCTGAAACAAGTCACCACAAACTGGGTAGCTTAGAACAACCGTAATTTATTGTCTCACTGTTCTGGAGGCCAGAATTCCACAATCGAGGTGATAGCAGGGCCACGCTCCCTCTGAAGGTTCCACAAGGGGAGGTGCTTCCTGCCTCTTCCAGTTTCGGGGGGTCCCTTAGCTTGGGCAGTGCCTCCCCAGGCTCTGCCCTGTTGTCACATGGCTTCTACATGTGAGTCTTCTCTCTTAAGGCCACCGTTCCTACCGAGTTAAGGGCCCAGCTCCTGAATGACCTTATCTCAATTTATGTCTTAATCTGGAAGGAACTTATTCCCAAATCAGGGCACATTCGGGCACCTGGCGCTAGTCACTGTGTCTCTGCAGGATGCCGTCCAGCCCCACAGCACCCACCTCTGGGCTCACGTGGGCAGCTGGTTTCTTTGTGTCACATCAGATGGCTGAGCTCTCAATTCTCAGTGGGCGTAGCACCGATGTTCCTTTTCCTGACACCACGTGCTCTGGGGGCTCCTTTGTCCTTCTCTAATCGGTTTTAATGTGGGGCCACTGAGCTCCCCACTCACTGTGCTCCCGCCGGCTTCTGCCCCTGAGTAACTCAGGAAATGATGTGGTGTCTGGGCTCAGGGGATGCGCTCATGCTTCCAGGTGTCCCCCCGTGTGTGGGGGACGGGGCAGGTGCACAGGATGGTGGGCCATGCTTTAAGATGGGAGCGCGACTGAGGGAGCTGCCCTGCCACCCAGCCCTCTCTGCCAGGCATGGAAAATTCTAACACGTAATTGAAAGTCCCTCCAAAGCTTCAAAGAGAGAATGGAAAATATTAAGGTTTATTGTTCTGAGAGACTTCCTGTCCATCTGGCACGTGGCCGTCCGGGCCAGGGTGTGTGTACAGGGGGAAGCACGGTGGAGTGATTTGCTGCGTCTGCAGGGGCACCCACGGCGGGCAGGTGTGCCTGGAAAGCCACAGGATGGTATGGCAGAGACCGTGCCCGTCAGGGTCTGTGGTTCTGCTTCCTGGACACCGCCTTGTGCCACATGGAAATGAAAGTCCATGGAGTCTGGGGTAAAACAGATTGGGGTCACCCATAGGCAGGAAGCTGATAGTTACAGGGTCAGAACAGCTACCCAAGCCCCCAGTTGGGCCTGGGAAATCCACGGTGCTTGATGCAAAATTCTATTTTCTGGTTTTTTTTTCTGTCACTCATTGGGCCAGCCTTTATAAAACCAGAAGCAAATATGAAACAGTGGTTTGAAAACCGGGCCAAGCTCTTCAGGGGCCTAGCTTTGCTCTCTGCAGCTGCGGACTAGAGACAGTGGGGGCTGGGGGGAGGGTTTGGTCCTTGGGTGCAGTGACCCTTCAGATGAGAACACACCTTGGCCAGATGTCTCAATAGTCTGAATTCTTTTTCCAGAGGCAACACCTAGTTCCTGGGGCATCAGAATGAACCCAGATTCTGGGTCTTATTTTTCCCTTACAAACCTTGCTTAAAAAACCAAAAAGGAGGGCGGTGCCTATGGCTCAGTGAATAGGGCAGCGGCCCCACATACCGAGGGTGGCGGGTTCAAACCCAGCCCCAGTGAAACCGCAACAACAACAACGAAAAATAGCTGGGCGTTGTGGTGGGCGCCTTTAGTACCAGCTACTTGGGAAGCTGAGGCAGGAGAATCACCTAAGCCCAGGAGTTTGAGGTTGCCGTGAGCTGTGACGCCACAGCACTCCACTCCACCAAGGGTGATAAAGTGAGACTCTGTCTCAAAAAAACAAAACCAAAACCAAAAAGGATCCTGAAACAGTGACTAACATCTGTAATCCCAGGTTTGAGAGGTGGAGACGGGAGGATTGCTTAGGCCAGGAGCTAGAGACCAACTTAAGCAACATAGCAAGACCTCATCTCTAAAAAAAAAAAATAGAAGAATTTGCCTGACATGGTGGCCGGCACCTGTAGTCCCAGCTACTCAGGAGGCTGAGGCAGGAGGATCACTTGAGCCTAGGAGTTGGAGACTGCAGTGAGCTGTGATGAGGCCACTGCACTCCAGCGTGGTTGACCGAGTGAGGCACTTCAAAAAAAAAAAAAAAAAAAAAAAAAAAGTCTCATGACTTAACCATCCATGGACCAGGTTTAGGCAAGCTTCTGTGGGTGGATGGCTGCAGGTGGGCTTGGGATGTGGGGAGGGAGCTGCGACGTGGTTTTGATCAGCGCTGGTCACCTGCCTGCCCTGCTGATCCACCTGCACAGCCTCAGTGAGTGGTCATAGCTTCCTGTCCTGGCCCTCAGGGTGCAGCCTGTGTTCTGAACATTCTTTTCAACATCGTGTTCCCACGTATGAGAAGTTGAGAGAATGAACTCCGGTCAGGTGGGCTGGAGGAGTCACACGCAGTGAGCCGGTTGTGGAAATTACCCTGGAGGTGTCAGAGGGGTGGAACATGAGCTTTGGAAGGGCCTTCCCTTCCCTTGTGTTCTGTTTCACTAGATGGCACTTGCCTCACCGTGGTCAGAGGCTGCCATGGGCGCTGTCCCGGCTGGGCTCACACGCTGTCCTGGGGGGGCTGATTTTGTGCCACCAGCTGGTGTCACAGGTTACCCCAGTTCACACTGGCTGAGTTTCTGATTTCCCAGGGCTGTCTTGGTTATGCTACAGCTTATTGAACCTGAGCTCCGAGGTCTTGGCCATTTCAAACTGTGTGGTGCAGTGGCACTTAGTGGCTCTTAGTGGCACTTAGTGGGGCCCCAGGGTTGTGTTCCCATCACTGCCATCTAGTGTCATGACATTCCCATCACTGTGAAATTATATACCTTTAAAAAAAAGAAGTTAAAAATGAGAAAGTATTATTCAAACTGAATATCTAATATCATTTTTGGTTTATTTTATTGGTATTTGGAAAGATGTAGTCAAATCACAAGATTTACCTATGTCAGCAGGTGGTGGCTAGTGGCTTTAAGTGGGGTGGTGGCTACAGGAGAGACGCAGGTGACCGCCTCCACCTTCAGGAGGTGTGTGGGCGGGGGTGGGGGGGACAGGCCAAGGGTCAAGTACAACTGTTTGCCTGCTTGGTGGAGGAGGGGGACCGGGAGCGTGCCCCGGTGCTGACCTCTGCTTAGGGTGGAGCGGGAGCGTGCCCCAGTGCTGGCCACTGCAGCCCTTGCGTCTTTCCGATCACCTTTTCCTCCCACTGCCAAGTTGGCACTGGCGTCACGACTGTCCTGGTCTGTTTGGGACCTTTAGTGCTAAATATGAGAAAAGGCAAACCAGGCCGGGCCCCCTGTACAGGGAGTAGTCTCCAGCACTGGTGTGTTCTGGAGTGTGGCTTCCCCCTCCCACTTTGCCAGCGTAGCTCCTGGCCCCCACGTGGGCCTCTCCCAGCACAGCTCTGGAGACCTTGCCACGGTGATATCCTGTCGCTTCGAGTCCCTGAAACGAGAGCTCCACCTGTGGCACGTGGGACCCTCCCGGGCTCTTGCTGTGGGGGGGAGTGCCTGTTGCCGCGGCAACTGAGTCTGCGGGTCCCAGGGATGTTCTGCGTAGGGGGCGTTTCCTGTCTGCCCCCTGCTGCCTCCTACCAGCTTTGGCGCCTACTTGGAGCCCACCTCCCCTCTGCTCCTCTCAGACCCTCCCAGAGCCTGGAGCCCCACCACCAATGACAGGCCCCTACGAGCCTGCGTCCCCTCTGTATGGGTGTCACTGCCCAGAGTGCAATGGCCTCCACTCCTGCCCTAGCAAGCACAGACACACAGACACGCCCCTTCAGCAGGATGCCACAGTCTGCAGAGCCTGGGAGACACAGTTGTCAGCCTTCTCGCCCCTTCTTGGTGGAGATATCTGGGCCAGAGAGGCACAACCTTGGGAATGAGCAGGGATGGGATTCCTGGCACTGTCATTTTGAGGTCTCAGTGGGATGCCCCCAGCAATGGGCCTATCTGGGTGGGGAAGGACCCACAGTTAATTTGAAGGATTCTGAACTCAAGGGCCCCTCCCACCAGGAGCAGGGAGGTGAGAGAAATGCTGGCATGCCAAGTAAAGAGCTGAGACAAAGCCGGGCACGGTGGTACGCACCTCAGTCCCTGCTACTCAGGAGGCTGAGGCAGGAGGATCGCTCGAGCCCAGGAGTCAGAGGCTGCAGTGAGCTGTGATAATGCCATTGCCCTCTAGCCTGGGTGAGAGAGCAAGACCCGGTCTCTAAAACACAAAATAAAATGAAAGGGTGTGTTAGTAAACTCACCTGTGGCTTTGAGCGTCATTCGTCAGGAGGCTCTCTGTGCAGGTGAGTGGCAGAGAATGAGTGGGGCTGTGGGCGAGGCAGAGGGGCTGTACCCGGAGTGCAGCCCGAAGGGCTGGTCCTTCCCTAGAGCAGGATGAGGGCAAATTGCAGCAACCGGCAGGCTGCATGTTACAGTGAGTGTAAAGACCCCTCCCCATCTTTGCTCCTTGGAATTTATGGTAGACGACATGGCCAGAAGTGCTCAGCCTGTAACCTAGGTGGCCTCTGCTGCCTGAGGCTTTAATGTAATCGCACTGAGCTTCTTGGTGACCCCAGGTGCACTAGCGGGTCTGAGCACCCTTTAAAAGTCTGTCCTGTGTGGGAATGTTTCTTCTTTTCTTTCTTTTTTTTCTTTTGTGGGGAATGTTTTCCAACATGAACTTTTGAACTGGCAGATTTACAGACTGTGTTGTTGGCTGGGCACAGTAGCTCACACCTGTAATCCCAGCACTCTGGGAGACTGAGTCAGGCGGATTGCCTGAGCTCAGGAGTTTGAGACCAGCCTGAGCAAATGAAACACCTTCTCTAAAAAACAAAAAAAACAAAAAATCTAACTGGGTATTGTTGCAGGGACTGTAGTCCCAGCTACTCGGGAGGCTGAGGCAAAAAAGAATTGCTTGAGCCCAAGAGTTTGAGGTTGCTGTGAGTTATGACACCGTAGCACTCTACTGAGGGCGACAAAGTGAGATTCTGTCTCCAAAAATAAATAAATAAATAAAATAAATACAGACTGTGTTGTTTAAAGAGACCGTGAACGCTCTCCCCTGTGTGTTCTGATGCTTAGAGGAATAAAGCCCGCAGTGAGACGCTGCCTGCCCTCTCGTGCCTCACTCACTCGTTGGGGTCTCTGCTGCTGCGCTGAGCCCCGTGTGGCCTGGCCCCTGAGTTCATTGGCCCAAGCTGTGTGGTTTGGGGAGGTGGCGGTGGTGGTGGTTAGAGACATGGCTGTGCATCCCTGTCGGGGTGTCATTCTCTGTGCACTCTTGGGGAGGGGGGGGTCCCATCCTAGGTCACAGGTGACACCCAGCACTAGACAGGTGAGGTCAAGAGTAGTCGGAAGTCACATTCACATCGGCTCAGCTTGGATGCTGATGAGGAGGCTGCACGTGGGGCTGTGGGAACACCCGGGCTGTGCAGGGCAGACGTGTTGGTAACACTGCGGGTGTGTGCTTGGCTTCTCTGAATCCTTCTGAGGGCTGGCAGAGACCAAACCTGCTCCTCAGGGCTAAACAGGAGCCACAGCTCATCCCGTCATCTGTCCAGGGGACTTTATCAGAGAGAGCAGAGTCCGGGGGACTAATGTTTCACCAGGTGTCAAGGCCCCAGGAGTGAGGGCTTTGGTTTTCGGGATCACACCTTGGATTGGTTCACGTTCCTCACCTGTAAGCCCTCGAGAGCAGCGCACACAGTCAGGGCCTCGTGAGTGCCCACCACCATTCCCACTCTCACTGCTGTCACGTGGGGCCCAGCGCTGGGCTGGGGCAAGGCTTGGGGCAGCTCAGGGACCCCAGGACTAGACAACTGGCTGCACTTCCCTGGAAGCAGCAGCTTGTCAAGGGCATCATGGCAGAGCTGGGAGAGCTGACCTGGGAGAGTGATAAGAGATGACGGTCACTGCACTTACTTAGTGCCTGGGCTGGGTGTGAACAGAGTGGCGGGTAATTGTGTCTCATGAGGAAGAGATGGCTCAGGGCTGGTGGCACATAACATGGGAAGAGGCAGATCTTCCTGGGGCCGCCCCACACCAATGGACTCCCCATGTCCCCATTCTCCCTGTCTACCTCAGCACACCCCCTCTGTACCCCATTCCTCCTTGCTGTCTGTCCCAGGGGAGCGTTGCACTCTGGGTGTTGGCCCTGCTGCCCTGAGCTTCTCAAGTCCTGAGATGGCTCAGCTCTCAGGGCGGGTGTCTGGCCCAAGGTCAAGGTGCAGTTAGTATCTGTTCAATGAATGAATGAATGATCCTGTGCTTAAGAAACTCACATGGTCAATATTGTATTATCAGATAGTGCTAAGGGAAGTTTACTCCCTGCCCTGCTCCTTTTGGGAAGGCCAGGCCGCTTCAGCAACACGGTGGTCCCAGCTGGGATTTAAGCGCCTCCTGAGCTGCGGTGAGTGGCCGGCGGTGTGGACTCCCAGAGCGGGAGGGGCTCTGCGTGTCCCCTTTGGGAGCCTCCGGTTGTGCCCTGGTCACCTGTGTTTGTTCTCCGTGTTAATCTTGTTTCTGTCCCCTCTTCAGGGTCCATCTGCTAGGTAAAAACAAAACCAGAAAAGCTGCTGAGAAGCCGTAACGTGACGAAGGGCAGCACTTTGTGCTTTTCGTATTTTTTAAAGTTTTATTGTGGGTGCTAAAAGTAACTTTTTTTTTTTTTTTTTTTTTTTTGAGACAGAGCCTCAAGCTGTCATCCTGGATAGAGTGCTGTGGCATCACAGTTCACAGCAACCTCCAATTTCTGGGCTCAAGCGAGTCTCCTGCTTTTGCCTCCCAAGTAGCTGGGACCACAGGCGCCCGCGACAACGCCCGGCCATTTTTTGTTGCAGCCATCATCATTGTTGTTTGGCGGGCCCGCGCTGGATTCAAACCTGCCAGCTCAGGTGTACGTGGCTGGCGCCTTAGCCCGTTGAGCCACAGGAACCGAGCCTAAAAGTAACTTTTAAGAATAAAAATATTTTTGGTTTGTTCACAAATATAAGACAATCCCGCAGAACTAAATAGCCTGGGAGCCCCCCGAGCCCCAGCCCAGGGTCCTTTTCTTCGGCTGGGCTCTTTTAACTTTTCCTGTGGCCACGTGTTTGCAAGACCAGGGTGGTGTCCCATCCTCCCGAGTGGCTACCTTGAAGCTCCTCTGCTGCTGGCCGGGTTGCCATGACGACGGGCCCTCTGAACACTGAGGCACTGCACAGGGCCTCGCATTGAAGAGACGTCCCTTTGTCCAGGGACAATGGGGCCCTGAAGGACTATTTGTGTGTCCAGCTCGCTTTAATTACCTCCAAGGGGAAGCCCTGGGAAGGGTGTGCGCTCCAGCCTTCTCCGAACCAGCTGAGCAGTGGAATGTTTCGTTCCCTGAAAAATGCTTGAACCTCGATCCCTCATTTAAAAAATAACTAATTTGTTTCACACCGGAATAGCTCAGCTTTTACAACTTTACCTTACTTAGTGGTTGAGGGGCAGACTCTGGGGTGCTGCATGGGCTATCCTGGTCTTTGACACAGGGGTCAGAGCTAGCCCAACTCCCTCGTCTGGGAGTCAGTGTTCTGGGTATCTCCCATCCCCACCTGCCCTGGACAGGGCCACAGTCCTGCTCCCCCTGCCCACCTCGAGCCCCAGCCCACGGCTGTGGCCTGGCAGGTGTCATGTGTGCTAGGTGGGAAGGTGGCTTTGCCAGAGGAGGACCGACGCTCTAGCTCTGTCACCTGTGCGCCTCTGAGCAGGCAGTAGGGCTGGGCAGGGGAGAGGGAGCTCTGGGTCTTTCTCTCCTTCCCTGATGGGCATGACATATTTGATAAGCAGCCTGGGCGAGCCTGGTCACTGGGCCAAGCCCCTGCCTCATGGGTGGGCTCTGCCTCCTCCACCTTGTCCCTTTGACCTCCCCAGCTGTCCCCTGAGCAGGACCTTCCTCCCAACTCCCCAAGGCCACCGCCATCCCCAGGAGCCCTGTGGACCCTCCCGTCTCACACTCACCACCTTTCTGGGCCTGGAGCAGGACTTTTCCCTTGGAGCCGCAGTTGCCATGCTGGGGTGTTCTGGACACCGCAGGACCTTGAGCAGTGTGCTGGCCATTACCACCCACATGATGATGGCCAAAGGTGCTCACCACCCACTCGTGACAACCCAGAATGTCTCAGACCCTGCCAAACGTCCCTGGCCCCCACTGGGACTGCTGCCCTAGAGCTGGGCAGCCCTGTGGGTGGCTGGTTGTCGACTGGGGCTTGTGACACTGGCAGCACAGACTGAGCACACGGCCAGAGAGTGCTGCAGCCCAGGGGTCCTGGGGAGGGAGGAAGATGGGCCCCCACTCCTACCCGTGGAAGGGTGTGGCAAGACCTGCCTGGCAGGTGGTGTGAGCCCGAGGAGTCCCAGGAGCCCCTCTGCAGTCTGTACCCCTGTTCCCCGTCCCCATGGTGTCTGAGCCTGGTGGGCTCAGGGCACCTCTAGGACATGGCCATGGGAGCACCGGGGTTTCTGCTTCTTGCACCCCTCACCCACAGCAGGCTCTGGGGATGCTGTTGCCCAGGGATTGGAGAGGCACCCCACACAGGGACATCTCAGTAGCTGGCTGTGGCCGAGGGGGTGGCCGGAGCCAGGGGCTGACCCTCCCCCCAGACTCGCAGACCTAGGGGAGTCTCAGTGTTTCAAAGAACATTCTCTCAAGGTGGGGTTTGCTCAGCATCTCCCATGGGGCTTGCGTTATTCATAAACCGTTTAGCACATTCATTCTTAGACATCTGACATCTCCCAATTCCAGCCTCAGAGGGCAGCTTGTGGAGTTGGGGTGGCTGCAGAGACCCCTGGGACACGCCCGGCAGATGAGGGTAGGGAGGCCCCTCTGAAGGGACCTGAGGGCAGTTGGAATTTGGCAAGTAAGCAATGTCTGGGCTGTGAGAAATGCCACACAATACAGGCTCTGGTAGGGGAAAGGAGGCCCCTCGGGGGGTGAGAGAGGGAAGCAGAGCCACCAAGGGGCCTGGTGCGTCCTTCCACTCCCCCTCTCCCTCACAGGACACATCCATGTGAGCACCTGCTCAGTGTCTCGAGGGGCTGTGCCAGGTGTCATGTACAACAGACACAGGCCTCCACAGCAAAGTGCTGGAAGCCTCTATCCTGCAAGCCGATCAGTGCCCAGGGTCAGCTCAACACTGACCAGAGCCATGGGGATGGGGATGGGGTGGGAAGGGGTTGGTCAGGCTCTGGGAAGCCTTCCTGGGATCAGGACTGTCCAGGAATGCCCATGGACATCCTGTAGGGGCACAGATGCTGCCAAGTGCCTGGGGAGTCAGGACAGGAGGTGGCAGGCCCACCCTTGGCGCTGCCATTCATCAGGGTGGGAGATGGAGAGCGGTTGCTCGTGGAACGGGGCCATTGGGCTGTCTAGGGTTGAGACTGCAGGACTCAGACCTGTGTCACTGAAGGTGGTGGCCAAGGTCCCTCCCGAGGGTCTCGGGGGTATCAGGAGGCACCTGTGTACTTTCCCTGAGGGAGGAGGTGCCACCCAGGCAGGAGCTTAGAATGGACCCTGCAGTGTCCCCAACACTGGGATGAGCCCCACAGGTCTGATGGGCTCTAGGGACACCATGGGTGAGAGGATGCCAGGCAGCCCATGAGGAGGAGGGGCGTCCAGTCCCGTGGAGCTGAGTCACAAGGGGCGCTACAGCGTGGCACTCCACTATGAAAGGCCAGTAGGCCAGGTCCTGGACTGGGTGACGAGAACGGTGATGGTCCCAGCAGGGGCAGCTGCCTGTCACCACCCCCAAGCTCACCCCACCCCTCTCCAGGCCACACGGGTAGCCTCTCAGGCCAGCAGAGTGACCAGATGTGCCCTGCCAGTGCTGTCATAGCCATGTGACCAAGCTGTCCCCCGCATGGTCATTCCAGCTAGGAGCTCACAGCCTGGGCAGGCAGGCACTCGGACCTAGCACAGGCTAGATGGGGAAGAGGCGGAGGTCAATGTGTCCCATTGTTAATTGGGCGCCTGGCGCCTCTCATTGGCATCCCATTAAGTCCCTGGAAGGAAGGGGGCAGCCTCTGGCCTCCCAGTCCTTATCCTGCATTGAGGCCCTGCCTTCCAGGGGCAGGTGGGTAGTCAGCCTGTTTAGAGGACAGGGTGGGCCGGAGTGCAATCTCTGAGGCTAGGCGGCAGGTGAGGAAGAGGGGGAGGCAGAAGAGGCAGGTCATCTCTGCCACCCCACTAGCCTAAGGGGCTGCCAGCCTGGCCTGGCGAGGGGTGGGGTGAGCAGGGGCCCCAGAATGACCAGGCAGGAGCTACAATCGCACCACAGGCATTGGGAGGCTGGGTGGTGCCGCCCAATTTATCCTTTGTGGGCTCTGTGCCCCTTACAGGGGCTGGTGGCAGCTGCTCGGACAGGTTCCATTGGCATCGGGTTTTCTGTGTTTGGAGGGAAGCACTTCCCGTATCCAGGCGCCTCCAGCCAGTGCAGACTACAGGCTGTGAGGATGGCACCCCCACCCTGCCACACCCCAGCCTCCATGGAAGTTATGGGGGGACTTTTCAGAGAGATCTCAGCTCTGTCCGCGTCTGTGTGGTGGCATACAGACCTTAACACTGGGACACAACCCCCAATGTCTGCTCGACTGTGGGCCCCAAACACTGTTCCAAAACGTAAATGTTGGATGTTCCAGAAACATCTTCCTGAAGGATGGGCTTGGGAGTAGGTGAGAATGCCAGGAGGTGAGCTACATGTATGAACTTGGTGGAATTTGAGGGTGCGGTTGGCTGTGGGCAGAGGGGAGACCTGGGTCTGCCCTGGCTGGACCCTTGGTGGTCTTTGATATGCAGAGCGAGGCAGGCTCACTGTGGCCTGAGGGGGGAGTGAACCCAGGTGGGAGGGAGGTGGGGCCCCTCCCCAGGTGGGCATTGCTTGGAGGCACCATGTTTCTCTGCGGATTCTTCCAGAACCCAGCAGTCAGTCATTCAGTGATGCCTTTTTGTGGGAAAGGCAAGGATGGGTGGAATAGATTTATTTTAATTTTTAAAAATCCTTAAGAATCTTATTAATCGAAAAGGCTAAGCAACTTGGTAAAGATTCAAACCATCAGAAGGACAGGAGTTAGAGTATCAGCCCCCCTGGGCGTCCTCCGGTTACTTCCCTGTGGGCGCAGACACCTGCTGTGTCTCTTTACTCCCCTCCCCCATGGACGTCACATCAGTGCTGGAGGCCCTCCCTTCCCTTTGTTAGGACCCTCCGATCCGCCACTAGACAGTGGTGACCTAGTGTGTTTGGCAGTGCCCTCATGTGTTGGTTTCCAAGTTGTTTTTCATATGGGGTGTGAGTGTGTGTGCACGCGTGTAACTTTGGGGTGAAATTATCAGTGCTCAGGGTTTACACACTTCACGTTCTGATAAGCTGGATCCAATGGCCTGGGGTTGGTACTAATTTGTACTAAAACCAGTAGTGTAGGAAGATCACCCATATTTTCATCCTCTTTGGAGGGATTAGTCCTTTTTATCTGTATCCTTTAGGTAAAAATAAATGTATTCCTTTTTGATTTGCATATCTCTATTTGGAGAGAGCGAACACTTTTTATCAGCTTAGCAGCCGGTCCTGTTTTTTTTCCGTGAATTGCCAACGTGTGTTTTTCACTACTTAATTGCTATTGATTTTTATATTTCTCTGTACGTATTATGGATTTTTTTCTTTTGAGATGAGGTGTCTCTCTGGCATCCATGCTGTGGCATGATCACAGCTCATGGCAGCCTCCAACTCCTGAACTCACAGGATCTTCCTGCCTCATTCTCCCAAGTAGCTGGGAATTCAGACATGCTTCTCATGGATTTTTAACTTGTTGCAAATGTCTTTCATGATTTTGAGATTGTCTTTTAACTTGATGGTGTCTTTTGCCATGTAGGCCTTACATTTTTTTTGTTGTGGAAACTCGGTCTTATTTGCTTGTGGCTGCTTGTTGTCCTGGGACAACTTGCTTAACATCTTTGGACTCTCGTTTTTTTTCTGTAAAATAGGAACGGTCATGCTCTCCCCATAGGATGTTTGAGGATTAAGTGAAAGAGTGGGCTGTGGTGACGAGCACCTGCTTGAGACTCCAGCCACTTGGTCACTGCTTATTGGATCCAGTGCAGGCGGCTGGGAGTCTCCCTGACAGGTCTTCATAGTGTGCAGCAGAGGGAGGGCTGTAGGGTCCTCCCTAGCAGTCTCACCACCATGACGGAGGGAGGGCAAGGGGCTCAGACTGACTCCACACCCAGAGGCACCTCGGTCGGGAAGCGGACACAACACAGTCCCAGGCTCCGTGCCCTTTCTGCTGCCCCCGAGTGGAAGGGTCACTGGAAGGAGCTGCTGAATCTTCCAGCAGAGGCTCCTGCAGAGCTGGCTGGAGTGGACAGGAAAAGCCTCTGGTGTCCCCCACTCCCGGGAGGCAGGCTCCGAGCCTGTGAGTGCTGGGCCCTGGGCCTGTCCTCATGGTGCTGCTAAGCTGAGCCTCACGTAGGGCCCAGGACAGAGCCCCTGTCCAGGGTGTTGGAGGTGCTAAGGAAGTGCCCTGAGGTGCAGGTTCCCCACGGGATCTGCGCTGTTCACTTTTGGTGGGGAATTTTTTGATGTTAGAAACCTCTGTGCCATCTCTTCGAGACGTGCTTCTTTGGGAAACTTCTTCCCGATTTTGGCCGGGGTTGTTTAATATTTAAAGTTAAGGGGCAAAATGTCAGGGAGAGGGAGGACAGTATGAGGCTATGGTTGTGGGGTTCAGATGTCACTTGCCTGGAGACCTCGGCTTTGTCCCTCAACCTCTGGGAAGCTCAGTTTCCTGTGGGACAGGTGGGGGGTGGTGGGAAATATGTCACAGGTGTTTGCAAGGCATTGAGCGGGTCACCGGGGCTTCTGAAGAGTCGCCTTTGTCACTGGGGACTTTGATGGCCTATTTTCTAGCAATAAATCCTGTTTTCTTGAGGGAATGTGATGCTCTCCCTCGGCTTCTTCAGGAAAAGGTGAGTCACTAACTCACCCGACTGCTCATGCCTGCTTCCTGGGGGATAAAGAGTTTTCTTTATCTTCAAGTCAGGGAAGCTCCTGACCGTGCCTAGGGGTTAAAGAATATTTGGGAATTCTTTTGAAGGAGTTACTCTCAGGGCACATGGAGAGGGACAGTCAAGTTATTTCTCACCTGAGATATTCAAATATTCAAGAAAGTGATGTTTGATTTTAAGAAATAACACTTTAGACCTGCCTTTGGAGGGGTTTTCAGAATGGGATCAAAGCATGTGGCGTGTAAAGGGGCTGATCTGAGGCTCGGGGTCGCCCTGACACCCACGAGTGCATAGGGGCACAGCGGCGGAGGTTCTGGGCTCAGGAGAGGTGACTTAGTGAAGTGGCGAGCCCCTGGCTTCCCAGGCCGATATCCAGCAGTGGGGACACTCAGGAGACTGGAATATAGACCAGATAATTGTCACAAAGCAAGAAAAATGATGTCTGACAGAAGGCCTGCTGAGTCTTTGTTGTAAATTCTCTCAAAGACCAAAAAGCACAGGTGTGGGCCAAGGAGGGCTTGTGCTCCTTTGTGACAAGTTATGGGTGTCACTTACGACTCCTTTGGAAGCTCCCAGAGCCCGTGTGGTTCTGCCAGTGGCCTTTGTGCTTGGCTCCCATTCAGCAGGCCTCAGTCATCTGAATAAGCACAGAGCTGCTGTCATTGTCCCCCTGGTTACCCATCAACCATCAGCCTGCCTGCACCGGGCTGCCAGTTGCCATGGTTACCACCACCACTGTAAATGTGATCCCCAAGCCTTGGGGGAGGGGCTGCCAGCAGCAAGGACCTATAAAAGGTCATCTCCAGCAGGCAGTTAAAACCCAGCGACGTGCTAAAGCCCGCCTCTGTGGTTTCACTGCAATGTTGTGTCCTGTCCTTGTGTCCTGCGGGGACTGTGAGCCCAGCCTTCCTGATGGAGCCATGCTGGGAGGCAGGGCAGACTGGGCTGTGGGTAGTAGCTGGAGTGGGATCTGGGCAGGAGTCAGGACTTACAAACCATCCTGGGTGTGTACAAAAATTGTCTGTGCCTAGAAGGTGGGACTGGTCTCTGCTGAAAAAAGGGTAGAGATGGATGTCCAGGGCAATCAAGGGCCTGGTGTACTCTGGAAGGAAGAGGCATGGTTTGGGCTTTTGGGAGGGGGATTTGCAGACCATGAGGGGGCTTTCGGCCTGACAGGGCAGAAGGATCCAGAAGGGAGCTGGCTCAGGCCAGCACCCAGCAGGACTGTTGGCACCTGGCAGTGTGGGGTTCTGAGGAGGGAGAGCAGAGGGTGCTGCAGCAAGGTGCTCCAGGCTGGGGGACCAGGGGTAGGTGGGGAGGCTGCCTTGACACAGTTTTAAAAATTGATGCTAAATATGCAGAATATTCCACGCCATGGTCAGAGGCGGGATAGAGGTTTAGCTTGTGTCCCAGTTTTCGCTGTTACGCCAAGGTGGTGACCATCCTTGGGACAGGAGTGTTTGTGGGCCTGTGCCAAGGCTTCTTGGAAATATCACTCACTGGACATGGAGAAGTGAATCTGCCCCATCCGTGGATGAGTCACGTAGACATTTGGATCATATCACAAAATTATCTTCCTGAAACACTTTGCTAATTGACCCGCTTGCCCCCTGGGCACCTAAGCACATCGTCTGAGTCTTCTATAGGCTCAAGTTATCACTGTCTGAGATTTTTGCCAATCTCAGAGGGGTAAAGAATCGCCGGTGATTTATTTCTCACCTTCTCTGATTCCTTTGAGTGGGGCTTTTTTATAGATGTGTCTTGGCTGTCTGTTTTCCTTCTGTGGTCCCCTGGTCCTGTCCTGTCCCCTTTTTCTTTGTGGTCTTTGTTTGGGGTTTAACATTACTGAACTCAGGAGTGTAAAACTCTCTCATGTTTTATTTTGATGTTTTTATAGTCTTATCTTCCCTTCATGTATTAAAAAATTGAGTTAATTTGGGGGTAACAGGAGGTGAAGGTTCTACTTCCCCATTCCTCAGTATCTTCTTGAAAAGCCAAAGCCCCCAAATGTCGCCTTTATCACCAGCTACATTCCATAGCCACATGGGGGGTGGTCTCCACGCTCACAAGTCTGCTCCTTCGCATACTATCTTAATCACTGTTCTGTTCCAGCATATTCTGAGAGCCACTGGCCTACATTTTCTCCCATGGTTTTCTTGGACCGCTCCTCTGTGTGAGCTCAAGAAATACATTATAAAGGTCTGTTGAGGGGCGGTGCCTGTGGCTCAAAGGAGTAGTGCACCAGCCCCATATGACAAAGGTGGCGGGTTCAAACCCACCCCCGGCCAAAAAACTGCAAAAAAAAAAAAAAAAAAAGGTCTGTTGAATTAGAGAAAGAAGAAAATCCCCTTGGAATTTTGGTTAAGAATGATGTTGTGCTGAAGGATTACTTTCCATAGTAGTGGTCCCCTACTAGCCAAAATCTGTACATGTGACCTCAGTTGGGAAAAGTGTCCTTGCAGAAATAGTTACTAAGGAAGTTGAGGTCATCCTGGCGTCGGGTGGGCCCTAAATCCAGTGACAGGTCCTTTTCAGAGAAGAGGTGGGGAGAAGACGCAGGGACACAGAGAAAGGAGAGAGAGGCGGTCCCAAACCAGGACCACAGGAACGCCCAGAATCGCCAGCCACCCCCAGAGGCTGGGGGCCGGCAGAGACAGATTCCCCAGCCATCCTGCCACACCCTGGTTCTGGGCTTCTAACCTCCACACAGCAAGATAATAACTTTTTATTGTTTTAACCCACTAAGTCCCTAGTCATTTTTTATAGCGGCTGTAAAAACCTAGTACGCTTTGGGAAGAAATGACATCTTCTTAATATTATTTTTCTATTTAGAAACATGGTATGTTTCCTTCTTTCTTTCTTTTTTTTTGAGACAGAGCCTCAAGCTGTCACCCTGAATAGAGTGCTGTGGCATCACAGTTCACAGCAACCTCTAATTCCTGGGCTCACGCCTGTAATCCTAGCACTTGGGGGCCAAGGTGGCTGGATTGCTCTGAGCTCACAGGTTTGAGACCAGCCTGAGCCAGAGCGAGACCCCGTCTCTAAAAGTAGCTGGGCATTGTGGCGAGCACCTGTAGTCCCAGCTACTTGGGAGGCTGATGCAAGAGAATCACTTGAACCTAAGAATTTGAGGTTGCTGTGAGCTAAGATGCTGTGGTGCTCTACCAAGGGTGACCAAGTGAGACTCTGTCTCAACAAAAAAAAAAAAAAGAAGAAGAAGAAAAGAAAAAAGCTTACAGGATTAGGATATAAAGAAGAGAAATCTTTTTAGGCCAGTTGGAGTGGCTCACACCTGTAATCTTAGCACTTTGAGAGGCCAAGGTGAGAGGATGACTTGAGGCCAGGTGTTCCACACCAGCTTTGGCAACATAGTGAGATCCCATCTCTACAAAAAATAGGAAAATCAGCTGACATGGTGACGTGTGCCTATAGTCCCAGCTACTTGGGAGGCTGAGGCAGGAGGATCGCTTGAGCCCAGGAGTTTGAGGTTCATAGCAAGCTGTAATTGGGCCACTGCAATCCAGCCTGGGCAAGTCCGTGAGATTCTCCTTCTTAAAAAAGAAAGAAAAAGAATAGATAGGGCGGCGACTGTGGCTTGGCAAGTAGGGTGCCGGCCCCATACACCGAAGGTGGTGGGTTCAAACCCGGCCTCAGCCAAACTGCAAAACAGAAAAATAGCCGGGCGTTGTGGCGGGCACCTGTGGTCTCAGCTACTCGGGAGGCTGAGGCAAGAGGATCGCCTAAGCCCAGGAGTTGGAGGTTGCTGTGAACTGTGTGACACCATGGCACTCTACCAAGGGCGACAAAGTGAGACTCTGTCTATACCAAAAAAAAAAAAAAAAAGAAAAGAAAAAGAATATATATTAGTACAGCTGGGCATTATGTTTGTGTTCTAAGCTATGTCAGAAAATTTTAAAAATTAAAATTTTATAAAGTAAGAGGGTATAGTAAACTGAGGTTTATTGATTATAGAAGAAAGAAAAACAACATATACCTTTGGCATAGCCTGCGTGTTCTTTCTCTGTGACATCTGGAGTGGTGGGCAATGTCCCAGCCGTCCCCTTCACTCTCCACTCAGAGCAACTTCCCGTCTGGCAAGCTCCGTTCATGGTGAGTGCCCTGTAGAGGAGTATCACTTTTTAACTTTTATACCGTATTTTTATTGTGTCTTGTGTACATTTAGGTGGGTTTAGATACAGAGATGCTCAACCTTGTGTGACAGTTGCCAGCCTGTGCAGATGTGTGGCCCAGGGCAGGAGGCCCGCGGTGTGTGTGAGATGCTGTGAGGGTCACACAGTGATGAAACTGTCTGAGGGTGCATTTCTCAGAACGGTCATGGGTGTTTGAGTGACCTATAAATGGGTACTGGCAGTGAATAGAAAATGAAATGAAATATAGTATTTATAATAGCATAAAATGATCAAAGTGTGATTGAGAGAAATTCATGAGACCTAAATAAATGGAGGGCTGAGGCACATCCTGGGTTAGAAGACTGAGTATTACCATGTGTTTCTGCCCAGGAAGGTGTGCACATTCAGTGCAAAACTGATGAAAACCCACACGATTTTTATGGAAAACTGGAAAAGTTGACAAACTGATTTAAAAATTTATATGTAGACTTTGTGCCTGTAGCTCAGTGGCTAGGGCGCCATCCATGTACACTGGGGCTGGCGAGTTTGAACCTGGCCCAAGCTAGTTAAACAACTATGACAACTGCAACAAAAAAAATAGCCAGGCGTTGTGGTGGGCACCTGTAGTCTCAGCTACTTGGAAGGATGAGGCAAGAGAATCGCTTAGGCCCAAGAGTTTGAGGTTGCTGTGAGCTGTGACACCACAGCGCTCTACTGAGGGTGACGTAATGAGACTCTGTCTCAAAAATAAATACATAAAAAAAAATTTATATGTAAATGAAATTGGCCGAGAACAGCCAAAGCAACTTTGAAGAATGCTTGGCTGAATGTCAAGGCTTATTGTAAAGGCATCGTAATTAAGAGTTTGTGCAATTAGGAGAGTGTCCAAGGAGAGCCAGGCAGGCCAGTGGAGTGGAACAGATAGCCCAGAAAATAAGATCAACATATTTAAAAGTGTAGATCCTGGGTCTGCCTTTTTTCCTGAATATACTTTGTTCTTAATATCCTCTTTTGACCTGTTTTCCAGGTTACTAACTTTCTTAGCTGGGTCTAATCTCTTCTTAAACTTAGTCATACTGAGTTTTTAATTTTTTTTTTTTTTTTGAGACAGGGTCTCAGTATGTCACCCTGGGTAGAGTGCTGTGGTGTCACAGCTCACAGCAACCTCAAACTCTTGAACTTGCTATTCCCTTGCCTCAGCCTCCCAAGTAGCTGGGTCTACAGGCGCCCACCACAACATCCAGCTACCTTTTTGTTGTAGTTGTCATTGTTGTTTAGTTGGCCCGGGCTGGGTTCGAACCCACCAGCCTGGGTATATGTGGCTGACACTCAAGTATTGAGCTGCGGGCGCAGAGCCTGAGTTTTTAATTTTGATCGTTGCGGTATTCAGTTCTAGAACGTCTTTTTGGTTGTTTTCCTGCTGTGCCGTGCTCTTTTCTGCGTGTCCCTGGTTTCTGGTGCAGTTTTCCATCTTGTCCTTTTCTCTTTCTGAGCGTAGTGACACAGCAGCTCTTCCGTCTGTGTGTTGTAACTCCTCTGTGGTCGTGTTCTGCTGTCTCGGAGCGTCTGTTGCCTCCGTTTGGAGTCTTGTCTTACTGTGTGCCTGGCCGTGTTCTGTGTGCCGGACATTGCCTTATCAAGTTGTTTTTAGGAGCAACGTGAGGCTTGGGCTGCTGTTATTTTTCCCTGGAGAGATTTGTGCTGGGTTCTGGCAGGTGCCAGAGATATTAGCAACCTAATAACCTCAGGGTCACCACCACCTGTTAGGGCTTGACTGCTGTTAGTAGCAGTGGCTGACCGGTGGGCATTGGCCAGGGGTGCTCTCCAGTGCTTTGGTGTGTGTCCCTCCTTTGGGTGAGTTAGGGCATGGGGTGCTGGGCTGCCCCTCACCCCTTCTCACCCCTTCTCATTGGTGCTCAGCTGGTGGTCGTAACCACTGTTGATCACATTGTTTCCAAGGGAATGAGGTCTGAGTTGCAGAATTTTGCCACGTTCTTGTGGAGGGGGCTTCCTGCAGGCTTGGTCTCGGGAAGTGAATGCTGTGTGTTTGCTAAGTCACGACTGTCACCAAGTCAACCTACCAGCCAATGGAACAACAGAGGAGCCACAGCACTTTTCCCAGCTGAGAGGATCTTTTCTGTTCCTGACACAGACAGACTTACTAGGAGTGTTAGAGAAATACAGAGAGAGTCACCACCATGCGATCTGAACTTTTTATTTTTAACAGCAAGGATTAAAGATGTTGAGATCTAAAGAATTAAAGTGATGGCCGTTGTCTTGCGGTGTCTCAGACATGTTGCAGAGAGCAGATGCCAGAAATTTCTCTCCGCTGGCATACGCCACTGGAACAGAACGCAGCGTGGGAGGTGGCGGGTTTTCTCTGCCCCTGGAGTTGTTGTGGCAGCAAGTGGGACGTGGGTCTCTGCTTCTCGCGCTCTTCTGGATGTGGCTGGTGGGCTGGAACGTTCTCTGCACCCGTTATGTGTAACTAATTATCCCTTCCAGCCCCATGAGACCCCGCTGTAGGTTGGTATGCCCGAGACACACTCTGTATAAGGGGGCAGATCTTAGCTTTTCTGGTAGGGTTTCCGAGGGATCATCTTTTTGAAAGTATTAAACAAATCCCCAGCGCTATGGAGTACCCGGCAGGAGTCTGGGTTCTGAGACCTCCTGACTTTTAGCCGGGCGTGTGGGCCCCCTGAAAAGGCAGCAGCGAGCTCAGGAAATAGATGCTGCTCCCCATTGCCGCCTCCTCTGCCTGTCCCAAGGCAGTGCTCGAGTAGAGAAGTCACCTCAGAACTAACTCGCAAAGAGGGGCATGAGGTGTAGGTCCCCACGGCGGGCCAGGACCCCAGCATGGGCTGAAAGGGTCAGCATTTTCCCTCTGCGGAGGCCTCAGGGGAGATTCCCAGACCTGCAGAGCCAGCTGCCGCTCGCAGGTGAGAGTCCTCGGCCGCCGTGTCCATGTGTGCTCTTGCAGACACCTGGGCCCTGGGTGTCAGGTCACCTCCCTGCCCGGCTTGTTGCTTGGTCCTTGAACAGGCTCTGGGGCCCCACAAGCTTCCAGCCAGAGTTGCTGCCAGCACCTTGCATCCCCGTGGGTGAAAAAGAAAACTCACACATAAAAGAGGTGAGCAGGGCGTTCTGCAGGCGCCTGGCTGCCTACTCTGTTCTCTTACATGAGGCTGGCAATTAAATGTGTGGCCTTGCCACCGTGCCACCGTGCGCTTATGCTGGCAGCACTGTGCAAGGAACTCGGTGAGGTCTCATACCGTGGGAGATCCGCGTCTCACAGCTGAGTTCGAGTAGACGTGTGGCGGGGTCTGGCTGAGTGTTGTTTGTTATTGTTATGTTCTGTGTGTGCCCCCAAGAGAATGTCGGAGCTTGACTTAGAGCAATGAACATATATTTGTAAATTTCTTGTGAAACTTGGAATGAAAGCGCAATCAGGGACGTCCAAGTTTATGGGGATGATGCCTGGAAGGAAATGGCAGTGTACCAATGGATCAAACATTTTTCTTGGGGGAGAGAAAGTGTCACTTATGAAGAGAGGTCAAGGTGGCCAGTAACAAGCAGAACTAACTGAAACATTGCAAAAATTTCTTGAATTGTGCATGAAAATTGTCAGCTGACTGGACACCCTCCCTAACACCCCATCAGCACCCCTCCCCCACACCCATCAGCACTCCCCCCACCCCATCAGTACCCTGGACACCCCTCCCCAAAATACCATCAGCACCCCTCTCCCACACCCATTAGCACCCTCCCACCCCATCAGTACCCTGGACACCCCTCCCCCATACCCCATCAGCACCCCTCACCCACACTCATCAGCACCCCCCACCCCGTAGGGACACCCCTCCCCCACGTCATCAGCGCCCCAGTGCCCCTCCCCCACACCCATATCAGGCACACCCCTCCCCCGTGGCACGTACCATACTGTAATTTCCCGGCCTGTCTGTCATCCCACCAGGCTGAGGACACCTTGAGGGCAAGACTGTGGTTTTTCCCCCTTGGCTTCCCTAGATCTTGGCCTGGCGCACCAAGGGCCTCAAATATTTGCTGAATTAACAAGTGATTAGTTTGGGTTGCAGATTAGAATCTGTAAAATAACATTATACCACATAATTTTTAATTAAGAATGAATTGTAAACGTAGTCAGCTGAGGTAATTACTGCCCGAACTCCAGTGTCCTTTCAGGACCCGTGGGGAGCTCTAAGAGGAAAATCCAATTTGTTACTTTTAAGTCATGTCTTAATCACTTAATGACAGGATGTTTGGCGTTAGGTTAATCCCCCTCCTCAAGACCAGGGTAAAGGTGCCCCTGGGAATTTGTTCTCCTTTGAAACCCTGGAGAGTGTGTGTGGGTGTGAGTAGGGGGCATTAAGCGGAGGAGGGGTGGAGGGTGGGACCAGGCGCAGCAGGTGCTCAGAGACCATGTGACCTGACTGGTGTTGAGCAGTCACGTCTGCAGGGTCTGCAGGGGCTGGGCACAAAGGTCCACGTGTCTCCGTCTTCACCTTCTAGAAGCAGAAGGGGAGGAGGTGGGGAGGATACCAGCCTGGCTGCATCTCAATGGTTTGGATGGCCCATGTCCCGAGGTGGGACCTTATAAGTGCCTGAAATGTTAGTGAAATGTTAGATCATGGTAAGAGCAGGTTAGTAAACCAACTAAGCACAGGGTGCCGGCTGAAACTGGCCCAGAAGAGCAGAAGGGCTTCCCTTTCTCCCTCTGTCAATTTCCCCTGACTGTGGTGGGTGCTGCAGACATAGAGGGTCACGGTGACACGCCACGTGAGCCCCTGTGTGGATGGAGATGGGAACAGAGCTTTGCTGGCCATCATTGAGACAGGCTTTTACTCATTGGCAGTTTGGAGCCACTCAGACCTCAGGGTGTTTTGAGAGGGGACATGGCAGCCAGCGGATGTCATTTCCCGTCTCATGACCACGTACCCTCCCTTCTTCCCCTCCTGGACAAGCAGCCAGACAGGAGCTCCCGACTGCACTCGGGCCAAATGGAGTTTGAGCCTTTGCTGGAACCCTCTCACTCACTCAGGCTTCAGAATAGGTCTGAGCTCATTAGTTTCAGGGGAGGGAGCCTGGGGGGATGCTGACAAAGGCCTGCTCTCCCAGTAGAACCCAATGAGTAAGAAAGAGTTTTTTTGGTCCCAGTCTTTGTGTATCAGAAAGTGATTTCACCAACCAGAGGTGACAGGGAATGGGGCCTGAAAGAAGTAAATTAAAATATTCAGCTATGGGAAAACATTGACGCTGTAATAAAGACACAAGAAAGGATGCTAAAACACACTTAAGCTTCCACCAGCCAGTGTTCCGCTCTAATCGCCTGAAACCATTGGTGTGTATCTTTCTAATGTCATGCTAAGTCAGTCTCTGGAAATCTAGGACTGGAATTTTCTTAGCAAATATTTAACTAGAAAAAGATCCTGGTTTTTCTGTTCTCAGCAGTTACAATGGAAGTTGTGAATTAAGAGATGTCTGGGCCAGTCATCTTTCAAAACAAAATGACTTGTTGGCCATTTGCTAAATTGGAGAGAAAGGTCCCTGGACGATAGAGAGGTGTTCTGCTTGGTTCTAGTGGGTGAACGCCCCCCTGCTGCTGATGCGGGGTGCCGGGAGGGTTGGTGCCTGGGGCAGGACCCTGGCAGTGGGTGGGCCAGCCGCCTTCAGGGCATATGGGGGTAACTGTCTTAGCTGACTTGTGGGGCTCGCCCCCCGCCCTAAGGGTCAGTGGCTTCCTATAGCCTCTCAGTGGTATTTGCATTTTCAAAAGAGGTCTCAGTGAGGTTATTCTGGAAAGGATTTCAGGGCCCCAGGGTGGGAGACACTTCAGCACCAGGTGGGGTAGCTACTGCACCCCCATTCATTGCTGGAGGAAGCCTGGGCTCAAGGTAGCTGCAGCCAGGGGGCAGGTTGTGGGAATGGCCCTGGTGCCTGCAGTATCCTCTCACTGGCCCTGCTGGGCCCGAGCAGCCAGGGCTGGGGGCTGCGTGGACGCTGAGCGTACCTCAGCCTCAGCCCCTTCCAGCCGGTCTTGCCCTATACCCTGGAAGGCCCCGGTTGTTCCCTCCTGTGGGTGAGGAGAGCCGGCAGGGTGTGGGAGCCCTGGGAACGTTCTGTGCTCTGCGTAATTGACAGTTGTACTTACTTACCTGGAGGCAAGGGATGTGGTGTCTGAGGCTGCAAGTTCTAGTCCTCTTTGTTGTTGCGCCTTACTCCTTAATAGGTACAAATTATTGGTATTAGGGAGCCTTGCAGCGCCTTCTCCTCATTAAGCCTCTGCAGTTAATAATTATTTTCTCCCTGGAAAGTGTTGTGTCAAGCAGCTGAGGAGACAGGTGGAGACTGCAGCTCTCACTGTGCCTTGGCAGGGGGGTCGAGACCTGCACCCCCACCATGGGCTGCCATGTGTCCTGAGCACAGGCCCTGATCTTCCTGGGCTCTGTCCTTGGGGCAGTGGGATCTGGAGAAGCAGAAGCAAGGATAGACAACGAGGGTGAAGAGGTAGGTAGCTCCTGCAGTCTCCTGGTTTTACCGATGAGGAAACTGAGGCACAGGGAGGGTTATGTAACTTGCCCAAGGTCACAGAGGCAGTGGGCAGCAGAGCCATGGTCAGGAAAGTCGCCTTAGTTGAAATTCAGTGGGCGGCTTTTTGACCAGCCTTCTTTCGTGACCACCCTCCTCTCCAGCGTCCTACCCTGAGGCTGTCCTGGTCCCCACCATCCCTCGTGCAGAGCCTCCCTGGCGGGCTTATCCCCCCCTCCCCTTCCATCTGTTTCCTCTCACTGTGCCCTTACCTGGATGGTCTCGCCCATCTTCACGGGTGCTGGGCACCTCCATCCAGACCCCCGAGCACAGGCTTGATATCCAAGAGCTGCCCTGCCCCCGGCCCACGTCTGGGAGAGGCTCGTCCCGTGTGGGATTGCTGTGGGGCACAGGACATCAGCTGCCTTTATCCCACTTGGATCTGGAGGCCAGGAGCTTGGACAGGGCAGTGGGGACGACCTGCCTGTGCTCCATAACATTTGGAGGGGTGACTTGAGTGACTAGGGCAATCACAAAAGGCTGGGGGCTGCGGTCACCTGGGGCAGAGGTGGCAAGCTGTGGTCTGTGGTCAGGTCAGCTCCCTGCCCTTTTCATGGGGACACGGTTGTACTCCTTCACTTTTTTGTCTGTGACAGCTCATGCCACACTGTGCTACCATCCGGCCCTTGTAGCCAACCATTCCCTAAACAGAGCACGGTCATCTACAATCCCATTCACGCACATCTCTGGCGGCCAGGCTGGACGACCCAAGGCCTCCACACGCGGCCTTCCCTAAGGCTGGGGCTTCCCGCAGCCTGGCAGCTCTGTTCCTGCAGGGAAAGCCCCATCTGGGAGAGCTGGGCGGAACCCAGGTAGCCTTTTATGACCTAGCCTTAGAGGTCGCCCTCTTCTGTGGTTTGAAGCCTCCCAAACCCGCCCTGATTCAAAAGGCAACCCCCGTCTCCCCTCTTGATGAAGGATCTCGAAGCTGCCACATCCTTGGAAGTCTTCATCCACACCCCGGATAGATGACCTGGCCTCCCTCCCACATCTTGCGTCTCCAGGGACAGTGCCCCATCATACCGGGGACCCCGACTCAGCCTCTTTCCTTCTGTCAACCATACTTCCCTCCACCACCTTTTTCTTTTCAAGAATTTATATGGTTGTTTTGTAGTAGTTCAAACATGAAATGACACACGCGTAGTATAAAGGATGCCAGCTAACAGGTGTGCGCTCACTCCCTGTGTACAACAGACAACCTGGCTTGTCCCTAAAGCCTTCTGTGTGTCCTCATATCTGTCTCATCCGCCTCTGCCTGCCAGGGGAATTTCAGTTTATTTTTCCTTTGCTTTTCATTTTGATTCTCTGTTTTGTATTGTTAGCTGTCAGATCGTACCCGCCCATGGCTCTTATCTGTTATTCCAAAACCTAAAAGCTCTGAAAACCAGGGCTGGGCATGGTGGCTTACGCCTGTAACCCTAGCCCTCTGGGAGGCCAAGGCAGGTGGATTGCTTGAGCTCACGAGTTTGAGACCAGCCTGAGCAAGAGTGAGACCTTGTCTCTACTGAAAACAGTACAACTAAGGCAGGAGGCTCTCCCCAAGAATCGGAGGTTGCTATGACACCAGCGTTGTATGTCTTATGAAGCATTCGTTATCCACCTTAAGATGATAAACATAGTTTTGCATAAAATAGGTCTTGCCTTTCACTCCGAAGTCCTTCTGACATTAGTGCCCAGTGTGAGGTGGGCATCTAGTTTCACTCCACACAACCGCGGAGACAGCTAAGTGTCGGGGCCCTGTGTGCAGCCGGTCCCCTCTCCCAGGTGGCCTGTCAGGCTGCTCAGTGCCGACGCTCTCATCCTGTAGGTTAAGACGAGTACTAAGTGGGCCTTGCTGCCTCTCTCCTTGTGCTGCAGCCTGCCGTGGCCGTTCTTGGCCTACTGGTCTTCCTTCCAGATGAGAAAGTACCTTGCAAGTTCCCTGTAAGGAGCCATGGAGATTTTGATGAGAACAGTGGTGAGTCTCCAAACCCGTCTGAGGAGAAACCGGCACCTTCCCCAGGCCGCCTCTTCCTCTCCGTGACTGAGGCCAAGCTCTCTGTTGTCCAGACCATCTTCATTTCTTCAATACTATTCTTTTATTTTTAAAGGGCTTTTATGCCCTTTAGTAGATCAGTTCTTAAGAGCAGTAGAACTTTTGCTGCTATGCTATGTGATGTTTAAGCAGTTGTTTTGTTTTGTTTTTTGTAGAGACAGAGTCTCACTTTGTCGCCCTCGGTAGAGTGCTGTGACATCACACAGCTCACAGCAACCTCCAACTCCTGGGCTTAGGTGATTCCCTTGCCTCAGCCGCCCAAGTAACTGGGACTACAAGCACCTGCCACAACACCCGGCTATTTTTTTGTTGCAGTTTGGCCGGGGCTGGGGCCGGGTTTGAACCCAGCACCCTTGGTATATTAGGCTGGCCCCCTACCCACTGAGCCATAGGCGCCATCCTAAGTAGTTGTTTGGAGACACTGCTGACTGTGTGAGGAGATGCATTTCTCTCTGGCCCCTTGCTGAGTGCCCTGCTCTGTGCTGACAGCTTGTCTAGCAGCCTTTGGAGTTCCCTGCACTGGGAGCGTATCCCGTGGGTGATGGTGTTATGATGCTGTATCTTCTTCCCTTCTAATCTTTCCGCCACTGGTTCATTCATTCACTCACTCACTCACGGATTGCGTTATTGTGCTGACCTTGGCCTCTGGGCTGGAGTGGTGACTGTGGGTTCCACATTCAGTGTGAGTCTGCTGTGGGATTTT
Organism: Arctocebus calabarensis; assembly: GCA_963573935.1. Classification (NCBI taxonomy): domain Eukaryota; kingdom Metazoa; phylum Chordata; class Mammalia; order Primates; family Lorisidae; genus Arctocebus; species Arctocebus calabarensis. The sequence continues at coordinate 57,638 of CAUYON010167279.1, forward strand.
TGTAGATGCCCTTGGTCAATGTAAGGAGACACCTGTTTCTTTTCTTTCTTTCTTTTTTTTTTTTTTTTGAGACAGAGCCTCAAGCTGTCACCCTGGGTAGAGTGCTGTGGCATCACAGCTCACAGCAACCTCCAACTCCTGGGCTTAAGCTGGTCTCCTGCCTCCGCCTCCCAAGTAGCTGGGACCACAGGTGTCCACCACAATGCCGGCCATTTTTTGGTTGCAGCCGTCATTGTTGTTTGTTGGCCCGGGGCTGGATCCGAACCTGGAGACACCTGTTTCTTGTTTACCAAGAATTTTTATTCTGAGTGGGTCCAGAATGTTACGGAGATGCAAATTTTCCTTCCTTCATATCCACGGTGCTGTGGTGTCATAGGTCACAGCAACTTCAAACTCTTGGGCTCACGTGATCCTCTTGCCTCAGCCTCCTGAGTAGTTGAGACTATAGGTATCCACCACAATGCCTGGCTATTTTTTTTATTTTTAGTAGAGATAGGGTCTGACTGTTGCTCAGACTGGTCTTGAACTCCTGAGCTTAAGCAATCCACCCCCTCAGCGTCTCAGAGTGTTAGGATTACAGGCGTGAGCCCTGCTCCAGGCTATGTTTAACATTTTCTAATATTCTTGGAGTACTTCCTGGGCACAAGAAACAAAAGCAAAAAAAAACCCAAAAACATTTTCTAATGTTAAATTCCTGAGATAAATCCAATTTGGTCTTAATTTATTCCCCTTTTAAAATACATTCTTAGCACTAATTTACATTTTTGTTTTTGAGAATTATTGCTTTTATGTTCAGGAGAGACTCACCCAAAGTTTTCCTTCCCGTGGCCCCTTGTCTGACTCTGGTCTCTGGGAGCCTCACAGCGTGAGGTGTTGGTTCTCTGTCGCTGCAGTAAGTCCCCATAACCTCGGTGGCTTGGGACAACACACACCTTTACTCTCTGTCAGGCCTGCGGGCAAGAGTCCTGCGTTGGTCTCCCTGGGCCAAAGTCCAGGTGTCGGCTGGGCTGTGCTTCTTTCTGCTCAGGAACCTGTCCCCACCTGTCCCCACCAGCTTCTGGGGGTCCCGCCCCCGTTCCTCTGTCTTCAGAGCCAGAGTGCAGCTCCGTCCTCCAAGTTCTTCCCCCCGCTCTCCCCCCTGCTTCCCTTTTCCACTTTCAGGAGCCCTGTGGCCACACTGGGCCCCCCCAGCTCACTTAGGACACCCGCCTATGTCAAGTCAGGCGATGAACGACCTTGAGCCTTTGCTGTGTGGCGTGATGTATCCACAGCCTCTAGGGATTGGGCCTGGGCCGTTTTGGGAGACAGGGGGACGTGTTATTTTTTCCATGACACTTAGCCACGGTCAAAGATTTATGAAAGTGCTAGGTAACAACCACACCAAAAGTCTCACACCCACCATCCCCTCCCCGCTAGGACTTTGAGTCTCCTGCCCCTCATGGGGGCGACGGGCCCTACATACAGTGCCGGCTTCAGAGGAACTTCTCCACAGAGATGGAGCCTCTAAGTGAGGAGAACTGGGCGCAGCAGCCCCCGGCAGGACAAACGGCTCTAGAGCTGGCCAAATGTGGTTGTCCTGGCAGCTGCTTCGTCCTTTAGGCTTGGAGTAGGAGCATTTTGACACTGGTCACTGTGGTCCCTGAGATGAGTCAGAATTCAGTGGCACTGCGGACTAGCCTGAGGGTCAGGGTCAATCGGGAGTCCAGCAGGTACGGCTGGGGAGATGGAAGCTCCCAAGATTAATGGAGCCCGGGGAGCAATCTGGAAGCCACAGGTGTGAGCCTGCAGGCCTGCAGGTAGGGAGAGGAAGAGGAAGGAGGAGGGGCTCATGTGGGCGTGTGGAGGGAGGTTGAGGGCCACTTGCTGCTCTGACCACCAAGGTGGCTTGCTGAGTAGCCCAGGTTGGTGTCAGATGGCATTTTGGCTCCTGGAGCACAAAAGGCTCCACATTGGCTCTTGTCCCTCCGGCTGGCTGGGGTGGGCTGGTGTATTGGCTGAAACCCCTCGTCATTATCGTCCAAGGCTCTCCTGGGCACACAGCGGCTCGCTGACATGTCAGGGCTGGACAACATATGGCTGTCCTTTGGCAGGTGCCCAGGGCCCACGTCATCACTCTGGAAGGCGCCATTTGGCATAGAAGGAGATGCTTACTTGTTCTTTTAAACCCATTTTTGTTGTTTAATCTTTGCCTCAGGGAACTCAGCCCATTTTTCCCAAGACGAGGGCAGAAAGATGGCCTTGCTGGCTCTGGCAGGGATGAGTGAGTCTGGACAGGCTCCTTGTTGGCCCCGCTGGTGTCAGGCTTGTGGCTGGCAGAGGGAAGCCCCAGACGGCACTGCCGGGAGGCTGTGGGCAGCCTGGCAACGTCCATGGTGCCAAGCCAGGGAGCCCTGAGCCCAGATGCTTCTCGGTATTTGCTGAGAGTCTCAAACTAGACGAGTCCAAAAGGTTTGTGTCATTTCTAAGGGCAGGGTTGTCTTTTGCTCCCAGCATATGTCTGACTTGGGGGACACTCTGGCTGTCATAACCTGAGGGAGGGGCGCCCCTATTGACATCTGTGAACAGAGGCCGGAGATGCTGCCCAGTGCCCTCCGAGGACCAGCCCCCCTCATAGAGAGCACCCGTCCTGCGGTGTCCCCTGCAAACAATGTCAGCTGCCAGGGAGAGACCCCGCCTAGAAGCTGAAGCCCCCTTTTTCACTACTTTCCTTCTGCTCGTAAAACAGCCTTTATTCCAGGCTTGCCGCTCCTTCAGCTGCTCCACATAAGGAGCGACCTGGAATTCCCAAACTAGGAGTTCGGTGGGCTCCACTCCTGGACTCCTGTTCCGCAAACGATTTTCTTTGTGCTGCTCAATGAGTGCCTGAAAGAAAATAAAAGGCTCTCACAAAAGAAGGTTCCTGGTGAAACTGTGTTTGATCCCAGTTGGAGCCGGAGGCCGCTGACCTGTCTTCACTGCAGGGTTCTTGCACAATGTTTAGTTTATGAGGTAAACAGACTGTGGTGGCTCTGGCTGCCTACCCAGACTGCAACTTGGCACCTTTAAGGTGAATGGGTTTGGTATCTACAAGGTTAGAAGGTGGCTTCCCAGCTCTCGGAAGGAGAAGGTGGTTCTGCCTCTTCCTACAACCTGTTTATCTCCTGACTTAACTCGCCAGCTTGGTTTTATGGAAATGGTCCTTAAGATGCCCTTTAAAATAGTTTTCTCCTTTTGGATAATGTCACTCAAAAATAAAGGCTCGGCGCCTGTAGCTCAAGAGGCTAAGGCGCCAGCCACATACACCAGAGCTGGCGAGTTCGACCCCCGGGCCTGCCAAACAATGACAACTACAACCAAAAAAAACAATAGCCGGGCTTTGTGTTGGGCACCTTTAGTCCCAGCTACTTGGGAGGCTGAGGCAAGAGAATCGCTTGAACCCAGGAGTTGGAGGTTGCTGTGAGCTGTGATGCCACGGTACTCTATCCAGGGCAATAGCTTGAGGCTGTGTCTCAAAAAAAAAAAATTAATAAAGCAAATTTTGAATGAATCAATTCTTAGCTTATTTTTTTTCTTTTTATAAAAAGATTAAGATGACATTCACATAAGGTAAAACATATTAACCTTCTTTTTCTTTAGAGAACGGGTCTTGCTCTCCTGCCCGAGGTGGAGTGCAGTGGCTGTAATCACAGCTCACTGTAATCTTGAATCCTAGGCTCAAGTGATCCTCCCACCTCAGCCTCCCGAGTAGCTGGGACTGTAGGTGCCCGTACCAACTCAGCTAATTGTTTTCTTTTTTTGTAGAGATAGGGTCTTGCTATGTTGTCAGGCTGGTCTTGAACTCAAGTGATCTAGTTGAAGCCAGGTGAAGTGACCAGTCCACTGGTGTTTAGCATACTCACAACGTTGCGTGACCACCTCCTCTGTCTTTCCTCTCCCCCAAGGAAACTCTGGCCCCTTGTTTTCGGCAGCCAGTAGTCTGGTTTCTGTCTCTCTAGATTTACTATTCTGGGTGTCTTTTACCAGTGGAGTCAAGCCCTATGTGGCCCTTTGTGGCCTCTCTTACTTGGCATAACGCTCTTGAGTTTCACCCACACCGTAACACGTGCCCCTGTCTCCCTTCTTCCTGATGGTGGGATGCGTCGCTGGACCACGTTTGGTTTGTCCATTCACCCAGTAATGGACATTCTGGTTTTCACTTTCGGGCTGTTGTGAATAATGCAGTTGTGAGCATTCACATACTGGCTGTGGTGTGGGCCTGTGTTTTCAGAAGCAGAATTCAGGGTCAGGCCTTAATTCTATGTTTAACTTTCTGAGGAACCTGTCTTTAAGTCTTAAATGAAAGTTCTTTCTTCTGACAAGAATGCACTTGCTGGTGTCTCAGCTCACAGGTTCTTTTGCTTGCGGTTGGCCGGCCAGTCTGAGCTATGAACACCCCTTCCTGTGGCATAGTGGAGCTTGTTGATCTCAGGCTTCCAGAAGGTTCCATCAAGCATAAGTGTGCACTGTGTTGGAATAACTTGATAGGGTGAAACCCTGAATTGGACGTTAATGTCCGCTTTGGGATCGGCGCTTTATTTTATATATGAAATCAGGAGAGAATCTCCCTGAATTGATGCGATGGAGGATCACATGATTTTATTGTAAATAATAAATGTGGACGTGACACTGAGAAGGGGATTTTAGGTATCTCTGTTGTTTCATTTCTCTACTCCTATTTATCTGTTTGTTTTTAATTGTGCCAAACTTCACGTAACATAGAATTTGCTATCCTAACCATGTTTAAGTGTCCGCCTCGTTCCTCCCAGCACTAGAGGTGGGTGCTGTCATCCTTGCTCCCCTCTACAGAGGGGCCGGGCGAGGCCAGCACCTGAAAACCGGGGTGCAGTTGGAGCAGCCGTGAGCATGTGGCAGGATGGGCTGTGAGCCCCCAGAGTCTCAGCTGTCTCCGACGCCAGGCCAAATCATGAAAATGTCTGCACGGGGCATTTAAATCTTCCTGAACGTCATTTCGGCACGCATGTTTCCTGGTGTGCACCAGGGTGGGCATTTTGCTGTCCAAGTGAGTGGGGAGGGGGTGGAATGGCAATCCCTGAGGGCTGTGTGGCAGGAGACCCTTGCTGCGGAGCTGGGACACGGGGCAGTGCGTGTGCTGGGGTTGTTGGGTAGAACATCTCGACATGTTCCAACCTGGGTGTCGTGGGCACTATGTCTCAGAAGCAGGGACACTCAGGGCCCTGGCTGGGTGAGGGAGGAGGGAGCCCGGGACTCTCGGCCCACAGCCGTGCTTGGGATCGCAGCAGTGGGCCCACAGCCAGTCCCGCCAGGCAAGGCTTGTTATCTTAGAGCCACAGTGGGTGTGACAGCTGAGCCGGCTCTTCTCCCAGGTGCTCAGGCCTGGCTGTCCCCCCCACCCCCCACCCCGAGAGGGGCGTGGGTACAGAGATAGGCACAGGTAGAGGAGGGGACCGGGGGACATGGGGCCACTGTGGCCAGGGCCTGGGCTGCAAGGGTGAGGATGTCCCCCAGAATAGGAGTCAGGAGTGGAGCAGTGCAGGTGTGCGGGTGCCGGGGTTGGCGCTGGCTGCCCAGGGTTCATGGCCCACCCTGAGACAGGTGAGACCAACAGGGAGGGCCCAAAGACTCCACCTCCAGTAGGGAGACGGCAGTGATGGCAGTTACAGGCATGCACCCAGGCTCCAAACGAGGAGAAACCCACGGTGGGGGCGTCCTCGGTGTCCAGAGGGACCCTCCTTTCCCATTGTCCAGCTAAGCACACTGCACAGATGGGGACAAGGAGGGCAGCTGGCTGCCCCTGTGGGACCTTGCAGCTTGACCTCGGGATAAACACACAAGCACTTTGTGTGACACATGACTTGCCCGAGACGCTTGTGCTGAGCTGGGACTGTCTCCAGGTCTGAGGGTCCCTCCTGCTCCCGGTGGCAGGGCAGGAGGAGCAGAGCCTCCGCCCTGGCCCGAAGCTCATCTGCCCTGACTCAGAGCTGGCGGCTTCGGTCGCTGTGATGGGGACCTGATCTGAGTCACAGGTTCTGGATTCAGCCTTTGTTTCCCAGACACACTCTGGTAGCAGGATCACACATCACACCTGTTGTCTGGCCTCAGTCTGTCCCCAAGAAAAAGCCTACCACCACCCCAAAACCACCCAAACAAACCCAGAGAGAGAACTGCAGAAAACCACTTCAGAGTCCCCTGGCTTTAAAGGAGAGCTGCCAGGAGCCGCCGTACAGGCCCTCCCAGCCCCTTGTGAAGGGCTCGGGAGGGACAGTGTGGCCTTTGTGTCATCTCGCCTGGGCAGCAGGCAGTGCCCTGTGGATGTGACCACACGTCCAGAGAGCGCAGGGGACAGCTCTGAATGCCAAGGACATTGTGGGCTGTGCAACCAGCCTCACGGGGCGCTGGCGATGGGAGGGCCGAGGAGCCTGCCCCGAGACTGTGGTGTCTTGGTGCATGATGCAGATGTCCTGGGAGTGGCTGGACCTTGGCACTGCCTGTGTCCCACAGTCCCAGGAGTGTAACGGGTCAGACATCAGCCTTTCCTCCTCCTGCTGGGACTACGGTCCTCTTGGGCCGTGCCCTCCGTCCACCCTGTCCACCTTCAGTGGTGACTCAGGACTGGGTTGAGTCATGTCCAGCCCCTTTGTGCCTTGGTGTCCTCACCTATGAAGGGGCAACAGTGGGTCCCTCAGGGGTGCAGCCCCGTCCACTCCTCTGGGGACCTTTCTCCTTCAGCCACCCCCAGCACCCTGCGTCAAGGGCCCACGGGCTCCAACAGTCTGAGGACCATCCAACCCCTGCCTCCCATAGCCCCACATTCCCACCTGTACAGAGTTGAATAGCATCCCCCAAAATTCACGCCCGCCCGGAACCTCAGAATGGGATGTTGTTTGCAATGTAACTGAGTCTTGAGATGAGGCCACCCTCATCCAGTGGCCCTAATCCAGGGACTCATGTCCTTGGAAGAAGGGAAAACAGACATGCAGAGACACAGAGGGACGCGGCTGTCCTGTCTACAGGCTGAGGGACACCAAGGGAGGGCGGGAGCCTGGCAGGGAGGCCGGGAGAGATTGTCCCTTGGAGCCTCCTGGGGGGGACGCCTGGCTGACACTGGGGCCTCCAGACTGCAGGCAGGCGAGTAAACAAGTGAAAGGGCTGCTGCTGTGAGCCACACAGCCTGGCTGTGGCACTTTATTAAGTAGCTCTGCTGAGGGGGGAGGGGCCACACGCCCTCCTTCTGCCCCTCAGGGCTGTGTATGGGTTGTGCAGAGCACCTGGGGCGGCATCCCCCTCCTGTGCCCCATCTGCTCTGTCTCCTTCCTGTGTCTCAGGGGCAGGAGGTGACCCCTCTCTCCCAAGGACAGCACTTGTGCTTTCCAGGTGCTCAGAACTGGTTCCCAGGCGCTGTTTCAGCGCTGTGCCCAGAGCACCTTCCCTGGCTGCCCTCGGGAGGGCCTGAGTGCTGGGGCCCCATCCCACCCCTGGGGGCACAGACAGGACAGCCTGGAGCACCCTGAGAAGACCTGGGCTTTTAGCTTAAAAATCAATATGGCCTTTGCCTCTTGGGCCAGAACAAACAGATCCATGTGTGGTTTAAGATAAAAGCATGTTTCATAACAATGGCCACAGGGAAGCAGACAGTGTGCTACCTATATTATTGTAAGGGGCCTGTACAAAAAGAAAAAAAATCGCACAGCCACAGAAAATAGCTTACATGGAAAAATGGATACTGTTCTACTGGAGCAAGTGTTGATGGCGGGGTTGAAGAGCGGCCCCTGGAAACCAACATTCTTTCCCGCCCACCCCTCCTCCCCACCCTCCCTTCCTTCCCCTCCCTCCCGCCTACAAATGTTTGTCCAACAGCTTCTGATGCCAGGAGCTGTTCTGGATGTGACAGGTGTAGCAGGAACAGGACCTACAGGTTCTGGGTCCTCAGGGACTCACGGTGGGAGAAACAGATAAATAGAGCAGAGTAACATCAGAACTGGGCCACTCCTGGGCAGAGCTTACAGCGGGGATGTGACAGGCAGGGGTGAGGGGTGCTTGGTATGCAACATCCCTCTGATCAGGGACATTCAGCTCAGTCCCGGATGGCTACGGGAGCTGCCCCTGGCTATCAAGGAGGGCAGTGCTCCTGGCAGAAGGCAGGATGTGCAGGGCCCCTGGGGCAGTGAGAGGAACCCCAGGATGGCAGGGATGGATGTGTAAACCTAGAGGGAGGGCTTCATTCTGGATGCCGTTGGGGGCCACAAGGGAGTGGGGAGACTGCGGTGGCGGCTGCGTGTGGAGATGGGAAACTGAGGTGGGCCTAGCTCAGAGGCACTCGGCATGCGGCTGAGCGCTGCCTGTGGGTCAGCGGCAAGCTATCTTTCCTCTTTTTAAAATTGTTTCTATGTGGTGGTGGAATATACAAAACATATAACTTACCATTTGCTGTTTTTAAATTTATCGTTCGAGCGCATTAAGCACATTTCCACTGCTGTGAAGCTGTCACCACCGCCCACCTCCAGAAGGTTCTCATCTTCCCAGACTGCAACTCTGTCCTCATTCAGCACTGAGCCCACTCCCCACACCCGGCCCCACCATTCTGCTTTCCCTCCTGGAGAATCTGACTTCTCTAGGAACCATACAAGCAAAACCATGCAGTGTCCATCCTCTGTGACCGTCTTGTTCCACTGGACATAATGTTTTTAGGGTCCATGTGGTAGCAGGTGTCAGAGCTCCCTCGCTTTTTAAGGCAGAGTAACATGGACTGTTCATAGTCAGTGGCCGCTGGGGCTGCATCCACATTTTCCCTCTGGAAATGGGTGCAGTTGGGTTATCTTTTCCTCATGATGGAGCAGATCAGGCTATTTACTGGAGTTTTAGAGACCCAAGTACTCCACGCTCATTGTGAGAAATCTGAGTGACACAAAGCAAGCACTAATACTACTTGTGTCTCGGCCACCCCCATCCTTTATCTCCTTCCTAGAATCAGTCAGTGCAGTGGGGTTCGCCGTGTGCTTCCCGAATTTCCTAGGCACATACGACATGTATGTGAGTGAGCCAAGTGTCCCCCATACAAAGGGGACCACATGGTGCATGTCACTTTCACTTTATTGAATGTTTCACATGTGTTTTAGACACACGCCATGTGTCTGTCCTGTAGCTGTTTATCTGTCTCCCAGTTGTTGGGTTCCTACATTCTTGGGGGGTGTGTGTTTACAGGTGTGTGTGCACATGTGTGTGTTTAGACTTCTGGAAGGGTGGCTGCTTAAGCTTAGGGTCCTGGAACGTTTAAGTTTATTTTTGAAAAAGAAATATAAACAGGGACTACAGCAAGTAAAAGTTATTTATGAATATGTTAACTTATTTTAACATTATTTAGCAAGTTGTTTGGCATGTAACCTTATTCTAATAGAATTACGTTAATATATCCGAGTCAGCTCTGCACAGGCTGAGGGCCTGAACAGCTGTTTCTTTCCGTATAGACCCGGAGGCTGGAAATCCAAGGTGAGATGCTGGCAGGGCCAAGGGCTGGTGAGGCCTCTCTCCTGGGCTGGCAGACAGCACCTGGCTGTGTCTTCGCATGGTACAGGACAGAGAGACCCATCCCATCCACAGGGACTAATCTCGTCAGGAGGTCCCACCGCCCTGACCTCACCTAACCCCAGTTACCCCCAGAAGCCCCACCTCTAAATTCCATCACATGGAGGTTAGGGCTCCCACATAGGGATTTTGAGGCGCACAACTCAGTTCCTAGCAGTACCTTAATATTTTATATGATGGGCAGTGAAGTTCAAATATTTTTTGGTTTTGGGACAGAGTCTCATTCTGCCACTTTGGGTAGAGTGCCTTGGCATCATAGCTCACAGCAACCTCAACCTCTTGGACTCAAAAGATCCTCTTGCCTCAGCCTCCTGAGTAGCTGGAACTACAGGTGTCCGCCACATGCCTGGCTATTTTTTTTTTTTTTTTTTTTTTTTGAGATGGGGGTCTCGCTTTTGCTCAGGTTGGTCTTGAATTCCTGAGCTCAGGCAATCCACCCGCCTCGGCCTCCCACAGTGTTGGGTTTCCAGGCGTGAGCCACTATGTCTGGCCAAGTAGCAGTGTTTTGTTTTTGGCTGGGGCCAGGTTTGAACCCGCCACCTCCAGAACCCTACTCCTTGAGCCACAGGCGCCGCCCTGTGTTTTGTGATAAGTTTATGGCGATTGATTCTGTGTGTCAGCTGTGTCCGTTCTGGTTGTCTGGTGCTGTGTAACGCACCATCCCTAAGCCTTCCAGCTCTGACCCTGTCATTTGCTCATGGTGAGGCCCAGCGGTGGCTGGTCTCTGCCCCATGATGTCTGACCTTCCGGTGGGAGGGGGCTTAAACCTCAGCTGCATGGTGGGCTGTGTCTGGGGCCTTGGTTAGCTGGGGCTCTTGACCAGAGGCCCTCCGTCTGTCCCCAGGCCTCTAGCGTGGGTCTGGCAGCAGGAAGGAGGAGGCAGACCCCCACCCTGGTCCTCTTGGCTTCTGGGCTGGGAAGTCCAGAATGTCTCTTCTGTGGCACCTTGTGGGAAAGTGTCAGGCCCAGCGCCTGGTCCAGTGGATAGGGATGAAGCCCCCTCTGGATGGGCACCAGTGTGTCAGTGAGGGAAGGACCGTACTGGACATGGGGAGGGTGCCCAGACACAAGTCCCTCCACTCCGTGGGTTCCAGGCTGCTCCTGGGGTGTGGCTGGTGGGAGCCGAGGCTCTCGCAGCATCTGAGTGATGGCCACTGTCCTTGTGTCCCGCAGATGGCGTCCACAGTGTCACGGCGCTCTGCACCCTGCGCGTCACCATCATCACGGACGACATGCTCACCAACAGCATCACCGTCCGCCTGGAGAACATGTCGCAGGAGAAGTTCCTGTCCCCGCTGCTCGCCCTCTTCGTGGAGGGCGTGGCCACGGTGCTGTCCACCACCAAGGACGACGTCTTCGTCTTCAACATCCAGAACGACACAGACGTCAGCACCAACATCCTGAACGTGACCTTCTCGGCGCTGCTGCCCGGCGGCGTGCGTGGCCAGTTCTTCCCCTCGGAGGACCTGCAGGAGCAGATCTACCTGAACCGCACGCTGCTGACCACCATCTCCACGCAGCGCGTGCTGCCCTTCGACGACAACATCTGTCTGCGGGAGCCGTGCGAGAACTACATGAAGTGCGTGTCGGTTCTGCGCTTCGACAGCTCGGCGCCCTTCCTCAGCTCCACCACCGTGCTCTTCCGGCCCATCCACCCCATCAACGGGCTGCGATGCCGCTGCCCGCCCGGCTTCACCGGTGACTACTGCGAGACGGAGATTGACCTCTGCTACTCCAGCCCCTGTGGTGCCAATGGCCGCTGCCGCAGCCGCGAGGGGGGCTACACCTGCGAGTGCTTCGAAGACTTCACAGGTAGGTCACAGCCTGGGGGAAGGGGCTCGCCTGGGCTTTGCACAGACACCACTAGGTCACACGGCAGAGGGTTCCGGAGACTCCCTTTGTCCACTGCTGTCTTGGGGAAATGGTCCGGCAACAGGCGCTAGGTCCAAGTGTTGCTCCCTGACCTTGAGAAGATGTTGGAAGCGGCATCTCCTTAGCCGGCAGGTGTGCGTGTCATGCACCCACCTGACTCAACTAATTCCCTTCTTAGCGAGAACGAGAGCAGGGTGACTGGGTGAGCTCTGCCTGAGAAACCTCAATGCACAAAATGACGTGCTTCTCGTAAGTGGCTCTAGAGCTAAAGGGCTTTGCTCCAGATCTCAGGTTTAATTGGTTTGTGTGAAACGGAACCAGGGTGGAAGTCGTGAGCCGTTCAGCATCTGGGCCTTGAAAGACGCTGTTCGTTTTTTTAAGCCTTGTTGCAAGTGTAGAAAATGACTCAGCTTCCTCCCTCGGAAGACATACACACCTTGAGACGTCCTAATCACAAAGATAAACTGCTCCAAATGCAGCCAACAGTTGTTTTTAGAAATACAAAAAGAGCCAGCTCATGAGCAGCACCGAAGCACAGCTCTCCTCATCCCGGCTGCAAATCTCGCTTCGGTCTTTGATTGCCTGTGGCACAAAATGATGGTTCATTTGAAAAATAAGTTTATTATGGTCCCGATGGTAAACAGTCTGTCTTTTTTGGAAAGCTATCTGGGGATTAGAGGAGGATTCGATCCATACCGGAGGTAACTTTGAGATCCTTCCAAGGACTGTCCTGTTGTGTTTAATACACACACCTGCGGGATCTCTGGCTGCGGGGGGGCAGGGTGGGCTTCAGGGGGCTTCACACAGCACACAGTGCAGGTCCACCAAGCTGAGGGTTGGTGGTATTAGTGGCATTTACCCAGCAGGAAGCGTTCAGGAGAGCACAAAGAGAGAGGAAGCCTCTGTCCAAGGGACTCTGAACCACAGGAGGAGGAGCCAGCAGGGCGGGGGTGGGGTGGGGGGCCTGAGGCATCTATATCCCAGGTTGGTTACAACCTGGTAATAGTGGGCTGGGAGGATGGCATTGTAACTGACTATCTGGGGCATTTGCACCCTCTTGTGGGTCCAGAGCTCTTTCCCATTGTCTAGCTGAGTAGAAATTCCCGGCTACACTGGGGCTTGGCAGTGCATGAGGAAGGCGGGCAGGTGTGTAGGAGAACCCCCCCAACTCCTGACAGTCACACCTAAGTTGGGGGCTGTAGCTAGGAGGAGGCCTGGCCCAGCTTCTCTCCTGCCCTTGAGCTTCGGTGGCTCCCAGGTCCCTGGGAACTTCCTAAAGTCTCCTCCTTCCAACTCTGGGCTGGCAGTGCCACCTCTCAGGAGTGAGCCAGCTGCCAGCACACTCCCTGCCCCCAACTGGGGAGCCCCCACAGGTAAGCTGGCTGCGCCCCCCACCAGCCACGTGGCCAGGGGCTGCTTCAGCTTCCTCTCTTGCCATGGCTGTAGGTCCCTGGTCCCTGGGAAAAAACCTGGTATGATTCAGGGAGCCAGCAGCATATCCACTTCCTCCACCCCACAAACACGGATTGTGTACCTGCTGTATGCTGGGCCAGTGTGCGCAGCCAGACCCCAGCCATTCTGGTGGGCGACCCAGTCTATCTGTGCAGTCCACCCTCTCACTGGGTGAAGGGACCTCTCAAGGACCCCCCACCTGGTGGCTTTGCCAGGCAGGTGGGCCACTTGCAGCAGGCCTGCTGGGGACATCCAGGGGACAGTCAGCTTTGGGGCTTCATGGGGGATCCCTAAAGTGATGGCCAGAGTGGAAGCCATTTCTAAAGTTCTCGAGTTTCCTTTTCATCATTTTTAGAAACATAACGGCTGGGCAAGGGCCACGTCTGTCATTGCCAGTAAGACCTGCTGAAATGTAATGACCGGCATGAGACTAATTTGAATCTCTTTGGGCACTAGAATTATATGTATTTCCCTCAGAGATAAGACTAATGAAGACTGATTATTTTTACTGGGTCCCTCTTCCCCTCTGCTTTCCTTTTTTCTCTTAGAAGCTCTCCTTTTTCTGCGAGGAGGTAATTGAGCTCATTTATTCACGATGAAAGTAGTGCTGTCGTCAGGAGGGTTTTATTACTTGCTCCCTGGTAAGCCAAGCTCCAATTGCGAGGTTGGAAGCGGCCCAAGCGGCTGCTGGAAGCTCCTGGCTTCCTGTGTTGCAGGGCAGGAGCCGGCAGGAGACCGGGCAGGAGTGGGCAAAGGAAGGTGGCAATTAATTCCAGGAACAGCTTGGCGAATCTGATGCTGGAGAAGGCACAGACAGCTCCCCAGTGTCTCTGGAATCCGCTCTGCCCTCGGAGCCGTGCAGGCCCCAGGGCACGTGGATGCCCCGGGTCTTTGCAGGCAGCAGAGGGCAGCCACCCCTCCAGGGGTCTCAGGTCTGTGTCTGGGGTCAGCAGACTGAAGGGGCTGGCATTTTACATGTGTCGGCACCCTCCCAATTTCTCAGCTCCAAGGACGTTCCTAAATGACTGCGAGTGGCAAACACAGGGTGGTTTTCCTGTTCCCTGCCCCTCCATCTTTCCTTTTGTAAACATTGCAGTTCTGTTTTGTTGTGAAATGCCTTAATGACAGGGCCACGGCTGCTGTTGGTCCAAACACTGCCCAGCTCTCCCCTCAACTCCTGTCCTCCCGCTGTGGGAGATGCATCCTCTCCCTGTCTGTCTGCCAATGCCCTGCTCTGGGAAGATTCTGGAAGATTTTCTGACCTTCTTGGTGGGTCTGTAGCTTCCTGGATGCCTTTTATTTTATTTTATTTTTTTGCAGTTTTTGGCCGGGGCTGAGTTTGAACCTGCCACCTCCAGCATATGGGGCCGGCACCCTACTCCTTTGAGCCATAGAGGCCGCCCATCTGGGTGCCTTTTATTACTGATACATGGTTTTGTTGACCTGTTCTCACATTGGGTGTGACTCACCTGTTTGCATGTCTCCGACCCCAGACAGCAGCTACTCGTAACTAGTATTTGTTGAGTGCCTCATTGTGCTGGTCACTGCTCCAAATTCCACTTGTGTTTTCTCATTTAACTCTCAGGGTGGCCCTATGGTCTTGTTTTACAAATGGAGAAACAAGGCTGGGCACAGTGGCTCACGCCTATAACCCCAGCCCTCTGGGAGGCCAAGGCAGGGGGATCACCTGGGTTCAGCAGTTTGAGACCAGCCTAAGAGAGACCCTGTCTCTAAAAATCTAGCCGGGCTTTGCAGTGGGCACCTGTAGTCCTGGCTACTTGGGTAGCTGAGGCAAGAGGGTTGCTCGAGCCCGAGAATTTGAGTTACTGTGAGCTGTGACGCCACAGCACTCTACCCAGAGTGACAGCGTGAGACTCTGTTTCAAGAATAAATAAATAAAGACATAAGAATGGAGAAACTGAGGTACGTAATGTTAAAGCATCTAGCCCAGTGGTTCTCAGGTAGAGGTGATTTTCCCCCCAACCCGGGGACATTGAAAATACCAGAAGACATTTTTGGTTGTCACAACTGAGAGATTGGGGGTGGCATTCTAGTGGGAAGAGGTCAGGGAAGCTGTTCCCCATCCCACAGAGCAGAGGATGGGTCCCACGAAAGGCTAGCAGTCCCGTGTGCCCTGGAGGCCGATGGTGCTACGGGGAGTGAGGCTGGGTGTTCTTGACCTCTGAGCTCAAGCTGCTGGCCTTGTGAGCTCCTTGAGGGTGGAACGGCCCTGTTCCTCTGCTCTTTCTTTGTCTTTATTTATTTAATAGCATTTTGTAAAAAGTGTCCCTGTGAGCTGGGCACTTGGGCCCCAAGGGGCAATGTGGTGGGTGATGACAGAGGCACCTGCCGCCCAGGAGAGGGGCCGCCCGCTGAGCCCCACACCCGAGCACATGGGAGGGAGAAACCTGACCTGCTCCAATCACCTTAGACGGGTCCTGCCTCCTGGTGCCCCTGCTCCCTGGTTAAACAGTGACGATCAGTCCTTACAGAAATGGTGACACAGCCCAGGAGAGCACTGCTCCCACGAAGCCCTTTCTACCTATCTGTGACAACCCAGGAGCAGGGACAGTTGTCACCCCAGTGTTATCCACACCCAGATGCAGAGCTGGGAGGGCAGAGCTGATATCTGACGCAGGGGTTTTGCATCCTGAGCCTGGTGTGTGAGCATCACAGCTGCCCCTGGGCCAGAGCCCCAGCCACCCTTGTCCCCTTTTCCTCAGCATTCCCAGAAATTTCAGACACTGTCCGTCCCTCGTGTCAACCTGCAGGGCTGGTGGTCCATGTGCCCTGGCCCCCATGTCTGACCTGTCACCACATCCTGACGCTTCTGCCCCCAGTCAGTCCCTTTTCCCTCCATGTGCCATATATCATCTCCTTGGTGGGGTGTCCTCTCCGGTCTCCCTGCTGTTTCCCTCCCACCCCCATGGTCTTCTCATCACGGAGTGCCCAGAGTGTCCAGTTAAACCACGTGTTGGGTCACCCTCCCAGGGTGCCCAGTGCTCTGGTTGGTGTTGAGTCGCTGAGCTTGTGTGGCAGGGTGTCCAGCCTCATGTGATCTGATGGGCCCTGCCCTCCATGCCCGGGTCACGCTGGCCTCCTGCAAACGCCAGGCTGCTCTCCCCTGCGGCCCTTGCCTCTCCCTTGCAGCCCTCCTTGCCTCTCCCTTGCAGCCCTCCTTGCCTCTTCCCTGCTGCCCTCCTTGCCTCTTCCCTGCTGCCCTCCTTGCCTCTCCCCTGTGGCCCTCCTTGCCTCTTCCCTGCTGCCCTCCTTGCCTCTCCCCTGTGGTCCTCCTTGCCTCTCCCCTGCGGCCCTTACCTTTCCCCTGCAGCTCTCCTTGCCTCTTCCCTGCTGCCCTCCTTGCCTCTCCCCTGTGGCCCTCCTTGCCTCTCTCCTGCG
>CAUYON010167283.1:0-15505 GCA_963573935.1 Arctocebus calabarensis
AAATCAGGGACATGTTAATCCAAGTTTATGGGGATAATGCCATGAAGAAAATGGAGGTGTACAAATAGATGAAACATTTTTCTGAGGGGAGAGAAAGTGTCACTGATGGAGAGAGGTCAGGGTAGTTAGAAACAAGTAGAACTGATGAAAACATTGCAAAAATTTGTCAAATTGTGTGTCAAAATTGTTGGCTGACTATGAGAAGCATAGCAGACCAAGTAAGCATCAATAGAAAAACAAGAAAATCTTAACTGAAAATCATGGCATGAGAAAGATGTGGCTCTTACATCATGACAATGCACCATCCCCTAGAGCACTGTCAGTGAGGGAATTTTTACCAGTAACAAATAACTATATTGGGAATCCTCTCTACTCACCTGATTGGCCTCTAGTGACTTTGTCTTTACCTGAAAATAAAGAAAATATTGAAAGGAAGACATCTCGATGACATTTAGGACATCAAAGATAAAACAATGATAACTTTGGCCATTACAGAAGAAGAGTTCCAAAACTGCTTTGAAGGGTGGATTAGGCATTGGCATCATTGCAAAGCTTCCCACGGGAGTACTGCAAAGGTGACAGTAGTGATATTCAGCAACGAGGGGATGTAGCACTTTTTCTAACATGTGTTCTTGAACTTGCAAGGCCTCATACATATGCACATGTGTATTATACTTCTTTAAAGTCATTCTCAGCTAATTCTGTCATAATACATACATGTCATTTCTGAGTATATTTTCATTGGATTTCCCCCTACTCATTATGGGTTCTATTTTCCTGCATCTGGTTCTCTGTACTAATTTTTATTTGCTGATGGACATTATGATTGTCACATTGTTGAGAGTCTGGATCTGTTTTCTTCCTTTAAAGAATGTTGGGATTTATGGTACATGTGGTTAATGTCACTTTCAGAGTAGTTTTATTTTTTGAGGTTTGGGGTTTTTTTTTTTTTTAATTTTAAAAGTACTGGGTGAGTCTTCGATCTAAGGCATTACTATTCTTGGTTTTCAAGCAAATGATCCAGGTCTTTCATTATGTCTCTCCACTTTGGCTGTTTGAAAATCTCCCAGCTATCTGATAACTTCGAGAATGTCTCAGCTTATGCCATCCCAGTTGTTATTTGCCAGTATTCATAAAATTTCATTCTACACATCAATGACTTTATGTTGAGCAATATGATAAAGAGAACCTATGATGTTTTCCCAAGCTGTTCACTTGCAGAGTGCTTATCTCTGGGGTTCTTTTTCTTCTTTACAATCTAAGCTCTTTCTTTAGAACAGTTGGTTTATAGTTGCTAAATATAAAACATTTTTAACAATTGAATTTGAACATTTCTCTAGTTTTTAGTAGTGATAAAGTCTGCTCTTAGTTACTCCATCATAGCCAGAGACAGATATTCAGAAATGCCAAACTTTTTAAAGTTGTACAATCTGAAAAAAAGAAAAAGTTGTACAATCTGTGTGTAAAACACTATCTCAGTGTGACTTTGTTTTGCATATCTCTGGTTATTAATAAAATTAAACATCTTTTTCCAAGTTTCATGGCCATTTTTGCTTCTTATATATTTGGTCTATTTTTTAAATCAAGTTGTCTTTATCTTGTTGATTTATATAAATACTTTGAATATTCTGGTATTAATTCTTTGTTAGTTATATTACTGCATTTATCTATTCCAAATATCTTGTTACTCTTTTCACTTTATAATGTATATTGTTTAGGATAAATTTTTTTGTTTTAAATGTGAATAACTATATTTATGATTTTATGGAATTTTTTTGTCTTAACAATTCTTTCTATGGTTTCTTCAAAAACTTTTAGAGTTTTACTCGTCATATTTATGGGTTTAATTCAATTATAGTGTACATATATATATATATATATATATATATATGATAGAAAACTAATTTATTTTCCCCCTGAAAGTATATACAATTGCCTCTTTATGATTTATTGGGATAATCCTTTTTTACTTTATCTACAACGCTATGTTTGTCATATATCAAGTTTCCATGTGGACATGATTCTATTTCTGAGCTCTATATTCTTTTCATTGGTCTGTTCATCTATGAACTTGCACTAATACCATGTGGTTTTAATTATTTGAGTTTTATAATAAGCTTAATATCAAGTAAGTTAAGTTCCAGCCCTGTATTTTGCTCTTTCAGTTTTTCTTAGCCATTTTCGGCTTTTTGAATTCAATAAAAAATACCATTAAGATTTGGTTTCGAGACTGGGCATAGTGGTTCACGCCTATAATCCTAGCACTCTGGGAGGCCAAGGTGGGTGGATTGCTTGAGCTCACGAGTTCAAGACCAGCCTGAGCAAAAAAGTGAGACCCTATCTCGACTAAAAATAGAAAAACTGAGGCAAGAAGATCACTTGAGCCCAAGATTTGGAGGTTGCTGTGAGCTATGAAGCCACAGCACTCTATCTAGGGTGACAGCTTGAGTCTCTGTCTAAAAAAAAAAAAACAAAAAACAAAAAAGATTTGGTTTTTGAGTAACCTGAATTTAAAAACTAATCATGAAGAATTGACATCTTTTCTATATAAATCTATCCTATCATGAACTTAAGATACACACACACACACACATATATATATATCTTCATTTATTGAGGTCTTGTTTATACCCTTCAATAATTCTTTATAATATTTTTAATAAAGCTTATGGATATACTTTTATTATATTTATTCCTATATAAATTAAAGTAAGTCATAATTATTTGAATGGAATCTGTACTTTTCTATTGCATTTCCTGATTATATTTAAATATGCTTATTTTTTTCAATCAGCTTGAATAAATTTTATAATTAGATGTAATACAGTATCAATGTATCTCTTGAGATTTCTATAAGACATTTTTATTGTCTAAAATAAGAACAGTTCTCTCTCTTCCTTCATAATTTTTATTCCCTTTTGTTATGTTCTAATTGCATTGTTTAGGACCCTTCTTAGAGGGAAAAACAGTTCTATTATTTCAGTATAAAGTGTGATGTTTGATATGTTTTGAGAGATTCTTTCATCAAGTCAAGGAACTTCCTTTCTGATCAGAGTTGATTAGGAGATTTTTTTGGTTTCATCTTGAATGAATGCTGAATACTTCAAATATTTATTCTATAGCTACAGAAATGGTTATTTTTCCTCTTTCAGTTTATTAAAGAGTATGCTATCTAATACATTTTCTTATGGTGAATCATCCCTGCTCCCTAAATAAACATTACTTGGTCATGGTGTCTTTTGTTCTTAACTCAGCTGATATTTATGTGTTAATATTTTAATTAGTATTTTTTACATCTGAACCTGTTTTCACTTTATATAAAGATCATTTTGATTGCACTATAACTTTAATGAATATTGGCTAATCTTAAATTTCTATTTTTTATTAAGTCAACTTTGGTAATTTGCGTTTTTCCTGAAATGTGTCTATTTAAACAAGTTTGCAATTGTATTCTTGTAAACTTATTGTTTGTAATAATCTCATTCTTCATGCTAAGTTACATTTGTCTGTGGTTTGGGGTATTTATACAGTAGTTGGAAGGCCTGTGTCAGTGATTTTCAACCAATGTGCCACGGCACACTGGTGCGTGTGTGTTATGAGAGGATCTTATGTGTGCCAAGAAAACTTTTAAAGATTATTAATTAAATTATTTTCAGAAGATGTTGAAAGCAGTTTAAAAAAGAAAGTGTGTTCTTTTTTTTACCCTTTTGTTTAATCAGCATAATTTAAGTGTGACTTGGAAGTTTTCACTATAGGTTCCAATGTGCCATGAGATAAAAAAAGGTTGAAAAACACTGGTGTCCATGTTTGTCTCTGAAAATGGTTGAATTCAGCACCAGCCTTCCTGCAGACATAGCTGCCAGGCCCAGTGATGCCCACACAGACTATCACCAAAACTTTCATCCCATGGACACACAGCCTGATGCTCTGTTAGCCCTGGGCGTATACAATATTATTTCGTTTTGTTAGTCAAAGTCCCCGGCTCTGGGACTGGTCCAAGTTTAAAAGCTATTTAGCATGAAGTCAAGTTCTTTAAAATCCAATCTCAGTGTGTGGTCTGATAACCAAATGCGGCAGATTCACCCAGGATGCATGATAAAAGTTGTCATTCCTGAGACCCTCCCAAATATACAGAATCACAATCCCTGAGGGGTTGGGGTCTCAGAATCTGCACTGCAAACAAATTTCGTAGAGGATTCTTGACATTGCATTTTGAGAACCTACACACTGAGAGTGGCTTTCTTTCTTTTTTTTGAGACAGAGTCTCAAGCTGTCACCCTCAGTAGAGTGCTGTGGCATCACAGCTCACAGCAACCTCCAACTCTTGGGCTTAAGCAATCCCCTTGCCTCAGCCTCCCAAGTAGCTGGGACTACAGGCGCCTGCCACAAAGCTCAGCTATTTTTTGCGTTGTTGTCGTCGTTGTTGCAGTTGTCATTGTGTAGCTGGCCCAGACTGAGTTTAAACCAGCCAGCCTCAATGTATGTGGCTGGTGCCCTACCCACTGAGCTACAGACACCGCCAAGAATGGCTTTCTTATTAAGTCACTTGACAAAGTAGAAAACAAGTCGTTTACCTCTGAATTTCCACCACTGGTGGCTGGCTTTCCTAGCTCAGGAAATTATACCAAAGTTCTGATGCATTTATCCCGCTTCACAGAAAGAAAAAAAAAAAGATACTACTGACTTTAGTACCTTCAGTTTCATTCAGTGTGAATATTCCAAACAAGGCATTTCTGCAACTGGCTGTTCGCCCCAAATGCACACGCCACACCAGGAAAGGAGCTGGACAAACTTGGGGTCGTGGAAACATTAGCACAGGAAATGAAGTAAGAAAACGGATGCAAGAGTGGGACCATTGCAGAGCTCTGTATTACGATGAGAAATACTTTACCAAAGTTCCAATAATGATGTCTTTGAAAAGTCTTTCCAGGTTCTTTATCATCTTAGAGATTTTTTTTCTTTTGTCTGTGGTTCGGTTTTGGTCTCTCTTTTGCATTTGTTTTCTTACTGAATTCTCAGAAGTTCTTGTGTGTTCATTTTTCTGGAAAAGGATGAAAGAACAATCTCTCTTCTTCTTTCTTTACCTTTCATTCTCATAGACATGCCCCGTGATCCTCCAGTCACCGATTCCATCTCTCATTTGTACTTTAATTTAGCAAATAGAGATTGAGCCTCAGACACTGTGTGGGGTGCCCTGGGCCTGACCTTTGAAGATGGTGTAATTTATTGGTGGAGGGGATCATAAATAATTACCTTCAAAAGCTGAAAATTCCAAAAAAAAAAAAAAAAAGAAAAGAAAAAGAAAAAAGAAAATGGCTCTCTGGCTGAGAGAATGGGGGTCATTTTTTAAAAGGGCTGGAGAGAGACCAAAGGCAAGTGTTTGAGCACAGCAGGTGCCTGGGCGAATGCCGTGTGCTCCCCATCTCTTTGTGTCTTAACTTTCTCATCAAAAAGGAGGAAATCGTTGGAAACAATAATATTATTGGGAACAATAATAGCATCTACTTTATAGGGTTGTCCACTCTGACATTAAATGGGTCAATATATTTAAAGTGCTCAGCACAGTTTGGGGTTTGTACTAGCTATATCTATATTTAGTTGTTACTATTGTTACTATGAAAGGGTTCAAGAGAGGCTCGGCGCCTGTGGCTCAACGGGCTAAGGCGCCAGCCACGTACACCTGAGCTGGCAGGTTCGACTCCAGCCTGGCCTGCCAAACTATAATGATGGCTGCAACCAAAAAAAATGGCCAGGCGTTGTGGCGGGCGCCTGTAGTCCCAGCTACTTGGGAGGTGGAGGCAAGAGACTTGCTTGAGCCCAGGAATTGGAGGTTGCTGTGAGCTGTGATGCCACAGCACTCTACCCAGGGAGACAGTTTGAGGCTCTGTCTCAAAAAAAAAAAAGGGTTCAAGAGAGAGCTATTATTTTCGTTACCCTCAAAATCCATGTGCTCAATAGCCCAGAAGCATGTGAAGGGCTGTGGCATCCAAGCAGTGACAAAAAGTTCTGTGCTGCTGGTGTGTACAGGTCAAGTCTGAGTTGCCTGTTGTGTGTACATGGGAGTTCATGATCATAGCCCAGTAGTGTGGAGCAGGGATTTGCACCCGTGGACCATGATGTTGGGAAGTTTGCCTGGTGCCTGACAGGAAAGGGTGGTGACTGACACCTGCAGAGGCCCCACTCCTAGTGGAACCAGATGAATTTTCCTTATTACTAGCCCAGTGGCCTTGGGAAGTTACTCAGTTCTCTGGCCTCACTTCCCTCGCATGTAGAACACAGATACTCTCTGAGCAGCTCCACCGTTACGTGGTGAGGAGGACAGGAAAGAACTTATATGAAGTACTGAGAATTTTGCATCATATAGTGTAGGCTTGATTTATGTAAGCCATTATTATTAAAAGACTTTCCACCTTATTGTATAGGTACGCACAAAATCTACAGCAATATTAAAGCTGGTAATAATATGATCAGACTTTCTAAGAACCAGAAATAATGAAACTAACAAACAAATACAATGGTTATTTTCTTATAGTAAGAGAGGAAAAAAATGTCTTTAAAGACTGGGTCCTCCTGGAGACAAGATGGAATGTGCACATTTGGTGACAGTGGCTTCAGGGAGGCACGCCAAGAAAGGCAGAGACTCCCTGGCCATATCGAGGACAGAGCGCCAGCAATGGTGGGGAAGTCGGAGGCTGTTTCACAGATGTTGAACTGAGAGGAAAGGTTGGAGGCCAGAGGCTAAGACCAGGAATTGTGACGACTGCAGGACAGTTGTCAAGTGCAGGGAGCTGATGCGTTCTGCCCAGTGCCAGGGGACAGAAGTGAATCAGCGGATGAAAACTACAGACATATGGATTTCAAGTCAGTTTTTAAAATGTAACAGTATGGCTCGCTTTTAGCAAGTGCATGAGATATCTCAGAAGTTGTCCTCAACACTTATTTCATTTAATTTCATAACCGTAAGTTATCTAATGTTTCTATGTCTCATAAATTATAATAGATTCTATGTACATTGTCCACATTGCACATAGAATCCATTATAATTTATGAGACGTAGAAACATTAGATAACTTATTCAAAGTCACAAGTTGAAAGAGGATTGGATCTTCACTTTTAGAATGATGCACCCTGCCTTCACACCAGCCTTACAGAGGTTGAATGAGGTGACTCGGCAGGGCTACAAATTCTTTCTCTCCATTTCTTCTGCTATCACCAAGTTCTTTGTGGGGTACTTGATAAATCATTCTAAGGGGAGGCCTTCCTTGACCTAGGTTACTTGTCCCTATTAGAGTCTCCCATGATGTATGGTTAATTCAACCTTAAAGCATTTATCAAACTTCTCATTCCTTATTTAATATTTTACTTTCCTACGATGACTCTAAATGGCATTGTTCACCATCAAATACTGGGCACTAGTATATGGCTCCAAAAAGTGGCTTAGTTACCATGTTAGGGTTATCCAGAGAAACAAAACCAATAGCTATTGTTGCAGCCCATATAGCCTATGGCTAGGAGGAGTGAGAGTTATAAGAAACACCTGTATAGCTCAATAATGGAACACCTTGGTGGAAAGGGTGTGGAGAGGGATATGGCTCTCCTAACAAGCACGAGAGCTCCAAGATGAGAGCAGTGGTGAATGGGCAGTCTTTGCACCTGTGGTGTTGAGAGGCACGAGATCAGCCTTAGATTAGGCTGGAGGAGCGGGCATTCGGGAGCATGCGCATTCTATCACAGACGCTTACTCTGACTCTGTCTCCTCTCCTGCCTGCAGAACGCCAGCACGGCATCTCTCTTCAGAAGATCACTAAAAGCTCTGCTAAAGATTAAGCTCTATCTTTCTAAGAAGACTGCTTTACTCTCTTGAAGACTCTCTCTCTCTTTCCAGCTAAAGTAGACAGCCCTCAGGCACCTAAGAGACCTGAGCAAGGTAACTTAGCGGTCTGCATCCGGAACCTAGTTAAGCCGGGCTGAGACCTGGCCAGTCCTGGGCCCTGACAGGCTTTCTATGCCTATATCTGCACAGATATAGATAAATGTGAACAATATATACATTCATAAGCAAATGTATATATATATAACTGTATATGATATATGTCATATGTATATATGCATCTATAGGGTGTGTTTGTGTGTGGGAGTGTGTGTGTAGAGAGAGAGAGACTTTAAGCAATTGGCTCATACAAATGGGGGGCTATCAGATCCAAAATCTGTAGGACAGGGTGGAAGACTGCAGACACGGAGAAGAATTAAATTTGCAATTTAGAGCTTACAGGTGGCCTGTGAGCGAACTTCTTTCTTCTGCAGGTCTTTTCCCTTCAACTGGCTGGATGAGGCCTGTCCACATTATTTGTGCAATCTGCTTTACCCAAAGTCTACTGATTATTTAGATAACCTTCTTTACTCAAAGCCTGCTGACTTAAATGTTCATCACATTTTAGAAAATACCATCTTAGCAACATCTTCTAGATGATGTTACAAAACGTCTGGCATCATAGTTTGCCAAGGAGACACATAAAATCAGCCCACCCACTAAGTATGAATAGTTTGGGAATAAATAATTAGTGAAATATTTTAAACATCATTCAAATCTCTGGCTGAATTACATGAATTTCAAAGGTTTCTCCATATTTCGTGCTTCATGGATGTAGGAGAGGCATTTATCACTAGAGAATTTTTAGAAGAGGCGAAAGTAATTTCAGTTTGATTCCAATGAAAATTGAGCTATCTCTGTTAATAAATACAAGTGTATTTATTATTGCACCAAAAATCCATTATAATTTGGATTTTTTGCTTTGATGGGATGAATTATTCTCTAAATAACTTTTTACTGAGTCTCTACCTATCTATAGGTGCCTTATAAATAAAATAGACCACAGTCTCTGCCTTTGAAGACTTTATATTGTGTAGAAGATGGGAGAAAGACAATGAACAATAACTTGGTAAATTGTAGAGTATCAGGTGATAAAATACTATTAAGGGAAAGCAAGGAAGGACATAGGAAGTGTTGGAGTGAAGGTCGGTAGGGAAGAGTACAATTTTTAACTAGGGAGGTCTGCTACACTAACAAGGTAAAATTTGCAAGGTAAAAAGAAGGAAAGTAACCAAAGCAAACCATGCAAATGTTTGGGAGGTGAAACATTTTAGGCAATGGAAAGATCAGGTGCAAAGGCCCTGAGAGAAGTGCACTACGCTTGATCAAGAGGCCAAGGTAGTGAAGGAGGGGAAAACAATGGATGCTGAAGTTGGCAAGGTCGTGAGGCTCCATGGTGTGCCATGAAAGTTCTGAGGCTTCTGACTTTGACTCAGGGAGAAACAAGAGCCACCAGAGGGTCTGGACTCATATCACTCTGACAGTAATGTGGAGAACAGGGCTGTGAGCTTTACGAACTCATATTATCTCCTGTCTCTATCCAAGGAGTCATGTAAATTCTCAACCCCTAGTTCCTTACCAGGAACGTCCTTCAATTTCATAGGTTTTTGTTTTGTTTTGCTTTGTTTAATTTGGTTTATAAGCTTATTGAAGTGACATTGATATAACATAAGCTGTATGTATTTAAAATTTACAAACTGATAAACTTTCACATGAGTGTATACATGAGTATATACCTATGAAACCATCATCACATTCAAGGGAGTGATATATCTACTCTCCCTCAAGTTTTCTCATAAGATGTGTTTTTTATTTTACTGATTGCATCACCCAGTTCCTGTTTGAAGAGTGGAGTGGGGTGAGTGGGGTATGGAATAAAGGCAGTGGCCATTTGTTCTTTATTGCTGGCAAGAACCTGGCCACCACCCCACGTTCCTGTTATGTGGGTTCCCTCCCTCTATTGCTTACTTTAGGAATATGTAAAAGGGTATTTATAGTGCCAATTTTAACTATTCCAAAATTTTCATTGCATTTTGAAAGGTGTGGCCTACAGTTCTGAGCAGAAAGGGAGAGCAAACCATGTTTTACATGGCAAATACTTCTTGCCAAGATTGTTTGATGGATACACATCCGGCCTTGTGTAGCTATTTTTGGTGCTGCTATAAGGAAAGTTAAGCTATTAATTTGTAATTGCCAAAGTTTCTGATGAGCAAATATAAGCCAATTAAGTTAGATAAAAACGATGTGCCAGAAGAAGGAATTTCTTTCCCCCTGTGGAATAAAAATATTCTAACTTCTGCATCATTATGCTTGGCAATAATTTCTCCTTTGAAGCTAATTAAGAAACGTGGGTGGATTATTTTTAACTTCCTTAATTCGATCTTTGATTTTCTTCTTTCTTTACCCTGCTATCTCTGAAATGCAATATGTTTTCTTACTAGGTGAGGGGAAATTCCTGAATAACTTAATACATGTTACACACCTTGCCAATATTATTTACCGCACCCTGGAATTTCCTTCCAGCAAATGTGCTACCTTTCCAAGTCGTTTCTCACTTCTAGCCAGGTAATGACCTCTCCCTTGACTCTGCACCAACTCTTCACATATCTCAAGGCTTTTATTACTACCCAGATAGCTAAACAAGATTCATCTTCTCCAATCCAAATCCATTCACCCATTCATATATTCATTGGAAAAGTTTTGTTCAGTAATTATTTACAGAATCTCCACTAGGTAAGTGTCCTAGCAGGAAACATATGTCACATACAGATTGGGTCATTGGAAATGAATTTAACATAAGGAAAAAAATGTAGTGAGTGTAGAGAACCCAGAAGTAGTTAGGGTAGAATACTGGAGATAGTAACATTGGGATTTGTGATTGCCCAGGCCTGGAGGGGTAAAGGGGAGCAGTTACCAGAACCTGAGAGAGACAAAGACAGAGACTGACTGACTGGACATGAGCCTTGGGCTCTAGTCAAGAGATTCAGCTGACCTACAGCATCCTGGCTGGGAAGAAGTCTGGAGATTAAGTGGCCTGACTTTTCTTTCCTCCTTTATCCCTCCCAATCTATTGCCATGTTCACCCTGAACCAAGTTCACACAGAGTCAAGCAAGAGGAAGTGTATAAGTGTCAATCATTGGGGTCAGCCTTCCAGCGACAGACATTTGTGGCGAGTGGACTTGGTACCTCTCCAGATGGTACCTGGTCCATCCACTGTGTGGCAAATAATATCTATTGAACTGTTCCTTAGCCAGCTATGCCGGGTATCCTACAGGGGCTTGGAACTCAGCTGGCAGAAAAATTGAACTCTGCTATCTCCACAAACCTGCTCCTCCCCTTTATTACCAACTTGGTGCCACCCTAACCAAACACATTGGGGGTTTGGGGATTCATTCTATACTCGCCCTCTTTCTTATGCTCCATCTGTGCACAATTCACTAAGCCCCCGAGAGCTACCACATTACCCCTAACCCATTCTCAAATCTCCACTGTCCTCTGCAGCCTCACTCTGGTGCAGGCTCTCACCTCTCTTCTCTGGCTTATTGCATAAGCAGCCTGGCCCTCTGCAATTCATCTTCCACGTTGTCACCGCAATACCTCACCTAAAGCATAATTCTCCCACTTGTTTATTATTCTCTCCCATGAGAATATAAACTCCATCAGCATCGGAGTTTTTTCTCTTTTGTTTTCTACTCTGTTCTTGGCATATGCATATGGCATCGAGTGGGGACTCATCAGATAAGAATATGCTATGTTGTTCCTCTGCTTAAAATGTCAGTGAATCCCATTGCACGAAGAGTTACATCATCATTGTTAGTAGAAGCAACTAATACTTATTGACTACAAGGACAAGTTGAATACTTACAGCTATGAAGGCGGTGCTATCTCCAGGTTATGTTTGAGGAGATTAGAGGTTAGTTAGAGGATTCACATGGTATTTGGGTTTTTCGTTGTTGTTTGTTTGTTTGTTTGTTTTGAGACAGTGTCTCACTTTGTGGATTCATGTGATTGAATGAGGAACATCTCAAAGGATCTAGAGGAAAATGAACTATAAGAGGGATGGACCCTTGATCTCTGAATTACTGTGTGGAGGACTGCCATCTAAATTCATTTGTTAAATGGCTCTATAAGGAAAAGATAAGCTTGTATTGAGCTTCTGAATGTTGAGCATTGATTTTTATGAGTTAACCTATTACAAGTGATGTAACTACTATTTGAGATGAACATGCGTGTCAAAAATCTTTGAATTAAATGACAGTAAGACAACAAAATCCACAGATAAGAGTTAGTGCCTTCTTAAGTTAATTAAAAAGAATAACATGCTGTATTTTAAAATAATTTCAAGGAGGGCTTTTAGATCTTCAAAGAGAAAAGGAAGAAATGATATCCATATAAAGAATGAGAAATTATTCAAAGATAATTAGGAAGATAGGGAAAATGAGGATTTGAAGATATAAGAAAACACTAATTTTGAAATCCCAACATGGAAATCATAGCCTTTTTTTTTTTTTTTTTGCTGTTTTTGGCCAGAGCTGGCTTTGAACATGTCACCTCCACCATATGGGGCCAATGCCCTACTCTGTTGAGCTACAGGTGCCACCACAATTTTTTTTTTTTTTTTGCAGTTTTTGGCTGGGGCTGGTTTTGAACCTGCCGCTTCTGGCATATGGGGCTGGCACCCTACTCCTTTGAGCTACAGGTGCTGCCTGAAAATGTAGCTTTTGAAATTGTTCTAAAATAAAATAAGATAAAAGGAAAAAAAAACCTTTAAAGTCAACACAGTTAAAAAAGAAGGAAAGATTACCTACAAAATTGGCAATCAGTCTGATAGCAGACTTTTTATCAACAAAAAACAACATTAATATTTTCAACATGCTGAGGGAAACAGTAGTATGTTAATAAGATAATATGTGAAACTGTTGTTCAAAAGAAAGGGGGAAATAAAAGTTTAGACCTACAAAGAACAAAATCCTTACTAAGAAAAGTAATAAAATATGCATGTATCCTGTCCTAGGATTAAGAGAGGAGTGTAACAGAAGAAGAAAAAAAGAATGGATACAAAAGAGGCTGCAAATTGTTGAAGATATATTATAATGTTGAGCAGTTCTCTCAAAATTAATCTATAAATATATCACAATACTGATTGAAATTTTAAAAGCTTTTCATTTTTAGAATAATTAGAAAGGGATGCTGGATTTTATCAAATGCTTTTTCTGTGTCTGTTGAGAGGATCATATAGTCCTTAGTTCTGCTTCTGTTGACATGGTGAATAACAATGATGGACTTTCGAATATTAACCCAACCCTGCATCCCTGGGATGAAACCTACTTGATCATGATGTATAACTTTTTTGATGATAAGCTGTAATCTATTGGCCAAGATTTTGTTGAGAATTTTTGCATCAATATTCATTAGTGAAATTGGTCTAAAGTTCTCCTTCTTAGTTGGATCTTTACCTAGTTTTGATATTAGGGTGATGTTTGCTTCATAGAACGTATTGGGGAGGATTCCTTCTTCCTAAATTTTTGGGAATAATTTCTTTAGTATAGGAATAAGCTCTTCTTTGAAAGTTTGATAAAATTCTGGTGTGAGGCCATCCAGACCAAGGAATTTTTTTTTTAATATAATTTTATTGAATCTTAATTCTGTACATTGGTGCAATCATAGGGCACGATTCATATACATTCAGGAATGTTTTGAACGTACTGTTACAGATAGTCTTCATGGCATTTTCTTGATCACTATATAAAGGCATTCATACTCTACATTTAATAAGTTTCCCCAGTACCCTGCTAAGATGCACCGTAGGTGTGATCCCACCAATTGCCCTCCCTCCACCCATACTCCCCCCTCCCCTCCCCTCCCCTCCCTTTGTTGGGAGATTTTTTATTATTTCTTTGCTCTCACTGCTAGAAATTTGTCTGTTCAGGAGATCTATTTCATCTGGGCTAAGTCTAGGGAGAGGGTGTAATTCCAAATATTGATCCATTTCCTTGAAATTTTTGAATTTCTGGGCATAAATTTTCTGGTAGTATTCAAAGATAATCTCTTGTATTTCTGTAGCATCAGTCATTATTTCCCCTTTATCATTTTTGATTGAAGTTACTAGAGATTTTACCTTTTTATTTATAGTTAGTCTGGCCAAAGGCTTATCTATTTTATTTATTTTTTTCAAAAAACCAGCTCCTTGTTTCATTAATTTTCTGAATGATTCTTTTCCTTTCAATTTCATTTATCGCTGATTTAATTTTGAATATTTCTTTTCTTCTTCTGGGTTAAGGCTTAGATTGTTCTTCTTTTTCCAATTCCATCAGATGGCTTGTGAGTTTGTTGATATGCTCTCATTCTGTTTTCAAATGTAGGCTTCTAAAGTGATAAATTTTCCTCTCAGGACTGCTTTTGCTGTATCTCATAGGTTTTGATAATTTGTATCTTCATTGTTGTTATACTCAAGGAAGTTAATGGCTTCCTTTTTTATTTCTTGCTGCACCCAAGTGTCATTCAGCATAAAGTTGTTTAATTCCATGCCTTTGTGTGAGGTTGAGCATTTTTGTTGGAGTTGAGTCCCACTTTTAGTGCCTTGTGGACTGAAAAGATGGAAGGTAGAATTTTAATTCTTTTGATCCTGCTGAGGTTTGTTCTGTGTCCTAGGATACGGTCAATTTTGGAGAATGTCCCATTGGATGATGAGAAGAATGTATATTCTATATCTTTCGGATGGACCATTCTATATACATCTACCAATCACAGTTGTTCTAAAGTCTCAAGATGGATAAAGGATTTAAATTTAAGGCATGAGATGATAAAAATCCTCAAAGAAAGAATTGGAAAAATACTGGAAGATATTGGCCTGGGGAAAGATTTCATGAGGAAGACTGCCATGGCAATAACAACAACTGCAACAATAAACAAATGGGACTTAATTAAACTGAAAAGCTTCTGTACAGCCAAGGAGACAACAACCAAAGCAAATAGACAACCTACCCAATGGAAAAGGATATTTGCACATTTCGAATCTGACAAAAGTTTAATATCCAGGATCTATACAGAACTTCAATTAATCTACAAGAAAAAAAAATCCAATACATTAATGGAGAAGAGAGATGAATAGAATCTTCTCTAAAGATGACAGACAAATGGCCAGTAAACACTTGAAAAAATGCTCAGCATTTTAATTATTAGAGAAATGCAAATTAAAACCACCCTGAGATACCTTCTAACTCCAGTGAGAATAGCCTATATCACAAAATCTCATGATTGCAGATGCTAGTGCAGATGTGGGGAGAAAGGAACACTTTTACACTGCTGGTGGGACGGCAAACTAATACAACCTTTTTGGAAGGAAGTATGGAGAAAGCTCAAAGAACTCAACCTAGACCTCCCGTTTGATCCTGCAATCCCATTGCTGGGCATCTATCCAGAAGAAAAAAATAAACTTTTATTAGAAGGACATTTGTACTAGGCTGTTTATCAATGCCCAATTTACAATCACTAAAGTGTGGAAACAGCCTAAATGTCCTTCAACCCAGGAGTGGATTGGTAAGCTATGGTATATGTATACCAGGGAATGTTATTCAACTATCAAAAATAATGGAGACTTTTCAGTGTTTGTAGTAACTTGGATGGAGGTGGAA
>CAUYON010167287.1:0-29074 GCA_963573935.1 Arctocebus calabarensis
GGTGTGCAGCTTTGGGGAGGTGAGGGGTGGGGTTGTAAAGAGACAAAAATGTTTAGAGGACCTTAATTAAGAGCAATAAACACTTTCTATACTCTATTCATTCTGCAGGCTTCCTTTGAGAAGGGAATTGAATCCAAATAAATCTAGATCAATCACAAAGTTCTAGACTCTCAAAGGAAATTTTCCTGTGACCCTAAACTCCATGCATATTTGTTTAGGTGAATGGAATGAAGGTTTTGTTGATTTCTTACTCTGTTCTTCTACAAATACAAAATAGGAATAAAGATGCTCCCCTGACCATGGGCAATTACCTACTTCCTTCTATCCCCAAAGACTTACCAAGAGTTTATCCATAGAAAACAGGGACTAGGGACCCAGTGGCTCCTAGCAGGTGGCAGAGATAACTCTACCTCCCCAGGAGCCAGAGATCCCAGGAAGCAGTAAAACAACTGTCAAAGTGGTTTGGCTTGGGGTCCCACACACTGAGTTTAATTCTGGCTTCATCACTTATCACCAGTCATGAGGTTTCACTTTTCAAAGCCTCTATTTTCTCATCTGTAGAATGGGGGCATTAACAATGCCTGCCTTTTTAAGGAAGAATGTAGGCTCAAGCAGTTACAACTCCTAGCACAGCTCCTGGCACTTGGTGAGTGTGCAATTGAGGGAGGCTGTATCTGTTGCTATTTATAGCACTTTGCGCATTTAGTGCTCTCTCTGCATTCCCCCCTCCCACTCAGAAGAGGGACTTCCGGAAGCTTGAGACAGAAGAACAGAGTCAAGAGAGGCCCCGAACCCTGGGGAGAGACCCAAGAGGGATTGTAGCAGTTAAGCTCAGCACACAACAGTTTATAGAACCCTTTTATGTCCTTGATGGAATGTGGCCAGGGGGACAGGAGATGGGTGACACTGCTGATCCCCCACATCTCCGTTCACCAGACTCTCTTAAGAGCCCTATGACTTAGACATGCTTATCCTCATCTTACAGGGGAGGAAGCAGGCTCGGAGAGGCCACTAGCTCAGTGGGCATGACGGCCTGTCATCAGGAGCAGCAGGGACAGCCCAGCAAGCTGGGCTTGGACCTCTGATCCCTCCCGCTGCCCACTCCAGACCCTGCACCTGCACCCTTCATCACTGCTGACCTCATGGGAACTGCCACTCAGAGCTCCTTATGGTCAAAATGATCACTTGTCTTTAGAAACAAGTGCTGTGTCCTCGGTCATAGCTTGTCAACATTGTCTCTGTCCCTGAAGGATGGACAGAAATTGAATGGAGAGTATCAGTGGATCTCTGGGATTATGAAAGGGAATTAGATCAGTGCAGGAGATTCTTCTTGCAAACTAGGGGGGTTTCCACTTATCCAATGAAGTGGGACCCACAAAGCCTTCCAGAATCCCGAGGGGATTGAGATATTGGGCGGGGGATTCCCTGCCAAAGCCCCAGCAACTCTTGTGCCTCTACGCCCTGGGGGACTTTTCTCTCTCTCAAACTTTGATGGGCAGAAGAATCTATAGGGTTTAAGAAGGTCTAGGGAGGATCCCAGAGATCTTTATCTCCACTGAGCAACCAGGGCAGTTCAGAAGCTTCTAGTTTTGTTGTTCTTGTGAGCTTCGTTTTTCTTTGTTAACCTAGACTAAAACTCAGAGTTGTGGGAACCACACTCCGCTTCCCAGCTTCCTACCTTTCCCATTTTTCTCCTATGTTCCAAGCCCGGTGCTTCTAGCCCTCCCAGGCACCTTCCATGTGGTTGATACAGATCCTGAAATGTGCTTGAATCCTTGTAAAATATGTAATGTGTGTGTGTTCATTTACATAAATAGCATAGCACCATAAAGTGCTGCTGCTGCTTCTACCCAGCACCATGTTTTTAAGACCTAAATGTGTTGCTAAACCTGCATCCAGTTCATTGCTTCTGATTCCTGAGCCATCTGCAGGATTCTGAATTCTGCAACTATCACATCTCACTTAGCCCCTGCCCAGGGATGGACCATTCTCAGCACAGGGCACCATTCTCAGACTTTGTTCCTCTCTTTGATCTGATTCCTTGGAAGCAAACCCTGTGGCCAATGCAAATAATTCATTATTGGCAATGTCTGCCCCAACCCCTGTAGTCCCAGATTTGGAAAATATGCCCAGGAGTGGGATTCCTGGGTCATAGGGCAACAGCATCCTTCTTTTCTCCCATTACTGCTCAATGGCTTTCCCAGAGGTCTGCACCAGGCTTCACCCCCTCCAGCAATGGGGAATGGGGGGTGTCAGAGATGCTGGGTTCAAATCCCAGTGGATTAGGTCAAAAACGACACTCCTTTGACTAGTTGGAGAAGGTGGATCCCTTCATAGCTAATGATAATGTAGCAGGCCTCTGCTTGGGGTTCTGTGTCGGCATTGGTGATCACAATATCATTTGTGTCATCTGTTTGAGTCGTCTCCTTGACTCAAAAAGGTAGAAGCTATTCACAGCCGCATTTTACAGAGGAAGTCACTGGGTCTCTGTGGTGCGGTGTGACCTTGCCCAAAGTCATTGAGCTACGGGCCACGAGCCAGGAATTTCAAAGTCAGTGGGCTCTTCTGCCTCCCCAATGGCTGGTGGACAAGTTGCCCCTCGTATTGGGAGTAGGGCCAGCTGTTTCTCAATATCCTGTTTCTTGTTGCTCCTGTAACACATTGTCACAAACTGAGTCGCTTAAGACAGTCCCAGTTTATTTCCTTAAAGTTCTTGGGTGGGAGGGTGGATTTCCAAACGGGTTTGACTGGACTAAAACCAGGTGATGAGAAGGCTGTGTCCTTTTCTGGAGACCCTGGGGAATCTGTGTCCTCACCATCACCAGCTTCTGGGGGTGACCAATGCTCCTTGACTCTGGGCCCTTCTTCCATCTCCAAAGCCATCAGTGGCAATTGAACCCTTCCCTATGCCACCCCACTGGAACACTCTGCCTCGTCCCTCTCTCCTCTATGTATATGAGCCCTGTGGTTCCACTTGGCCTGCCCAGATATCTCCCAACCTTAATTCCTTCTGTAACCTTAATGCCCCCTTGCTGTCACGGGTCTGACAGTTAAGTTCACGAACTCATCCTAGAAAAAGTGCTAACATAACACACTGCCCTCCAGTCACCACATAGTCAAGGGGAATACGTTGAAGGTGACATTAGTGATATTCACCAATAAGGTATGTAGCACTTCTTCTAGGAAGAATTCTCAAACTTAATAGTCTGATCTCATAGACTAACATGTTCATAGGTCCAGCAATTGGGGTTAGGATGTGGATATCCAAGAGATGGTAGGGATGTAATTCTGCCTACCACATCCCCTTAGTGGCGTCTACCCACACTGGCCACTTGGGTCTGTTGCGGGCACAGTGTTAGTACAGGTAGGGCCCTGCTTTTGAGCCTTGCCAGAACCCTGCTAGCCTGGCCCTCTTGCCTCACCCACCCAGCCAAATCCAAACTGCCAAGCGACCCCTCCCCTAACACACACACACACATACACACACTCATTACATTGGCTTTGATGGTCTGACACTATCCCTGGGAGATGCCCATCCTTCCCACTGCCCTTGACTTTGCAGCATCTTCCCTCTGTCCATCCAGGAACTGCTTCCTCTGACTCAGGGCTCACCACAGCACCACCTTTTTGTTGCCTCAGGGAATGGTACCCTGGAATCCTGATTATCCTTGCTCCCTGTCCTCTCTCACCACACGACATCTGTGAGCAAGTCCTGAGCGCTGCTTCTCCCAAAGTTCCTCCGAAAGCCCTCCTGTCCTCCAGTGCCCCCACTGGTCACGTCTCCAGGATGGCTGCAGTAGCTTCCAGCAAAACTCTCCTTATCGTGACCCACTGGGGGCCCTGCTTCCCCTGCCCCTTCCACCTTCCCAAGTGCATCTTCTCCCGCTTTCCCTGGCTCACACACTCTGCCTTCTGTTTGGTCTTTGACCATCCAAACCCACCCCACACCAGGGAGCAAACTCTTGCCATTTCCTTTGCCCGAGAAACCCTCCCCCAGATCTTCACACACTGGTTCCTGTCCATCCTTGAGGCTCAGCCCCATGCCTCCTCCTGCAAAGACCCCACCAGCTAATGTTGCCCCTGCCTCACAATAATCATTCCCCATCTGTCACCTTGCTCTCTTTACTAGCCTAAAATGACTTGTGTCTCCCCCACTAGAATGTCTACTCCATCAGGGCAGGGGGCATATGGTCTCTCTCACTTTGTGTCATGTCTTCAGACCTAGCACAGAGCCTGACATGTGGTGAGTGTTCAGTAACTACTGAGCAAATGAGTGAATGAATGAATAAATGCAACCTTCATTCCTCATCATCGCACCCTGTCCTCAAGTGCCTTCCTTTTCCCAAGCATCCAGAGATCCTCAGAGGTGAAATCACTAAAACTTGCCGTGCTCTAGAACTGACAGAAATTGCACTGCAGAGAAATTAAAATTTACAGATTTCTTGTGAGGGTGTCAGGCTAGGGGAGAAGCAGCATTATTTTTTAGAAGCACAGACTTGGGGGCCTGTTGGATATATGAGTTCTAGGACCTAAGGAGGCTGAGCCAGTGTCCTCAACACTCATCAAAGTAGATATCACCGAGACAAGAGGCCCAGAGATGTAGCCAGTCCTCAGTTAGCAGGCTCCATCATCAGGCTTTCCCCAAGCGACACTGGCTTCAAGAGGAGGGTGCCTGCAAGGTTCTTCACTTTGCGTGTACAAACAGCCTCTGTGCATTTAACACTCTGCTGAAACAGGATGACTTGCCACTCAGGAAACTCACAAGGGGAACAGGGAGTGAGGGGGAGAAAGGAGGAATCACTGATTGGGAGTTGAAAGAAGAAATTCCTAAAGAGAAGAGATGATTATAGCCACAGGGGTTCACAAAAGCCCTCCGGGGCTTGCAGGAGCAGAGGAATGTTCCTTTGTCTCCCTCACCATCCTTGCCAAACAGAATGTCACTTTTTCTCTTGTCTTTGGTGGCAAAGATTAAGCAGCAGAACTGAAAAGCAATATTGCTCAGCAGAATGCCTGAAAGGGATTATTCCCACGCCTCTAAGGGAGCCTGGCAGGCTTTGCCTGAGGAGATGGGTTCCAATTTTAGGTGAAGTTAAAAACACTCTAACAGACTAAAATCAAATCATTGTTATTTCAAACATAGGTATACCCTCGTTTTTCCAAACCTGATCTGCAAAGCTGTAGCTTTGCCCAAAGATAAGAGAATGGAATAATCACAGGCTTGTGGAAAGCAAGTCCATTGTGAAGCTGCCCCTTGTGAGTGTGGAACCCACCCCAGTGCCTCCTGAAGCACCTTCCCATCCATATAGGGGTGCATATGAGCGTGTGTGTTTTCCAGGAACATGTCCATAGCATCCACTGATGCTCAGGTATTGGAAATAGGTTTCCATTTGGAATTGATACTTTGCGAGTATCATTTGCTTCCACTGGGGATTGGGCTGAGGGGAGGGATGGTGATCTTAAAAAAGCAAAGTATTAATGCTCTTTCTACTTTTCCTATGCATCAGCTTAATTCTATTGTCATAATCCAGGGGTCTTAAACTCAAATGCTTCTAGGGGGCCAGAAAGGAAACAAGCATGAGTAAAGGAGAGTGGGTGTCAGGAAGGCAATAGGGAAGGGTGAGGACTGTGGAAGAGTGGAGCATTCATACACCACCTAAAGAGGACAGCCATTTCTCAGTTGGAATTTGGGCCAAGTGTTGCCAGATATCCTGATTTTTCAAGAGAAGCCATATGAAGAGAAGCCAAGAGAAGAATATGTGGATTTTTGCATGAAATTTCTCAATGTTCAAAAATTTCCCCAATGAGAATATTTGTGAGCCAAATTCAGTCCATGAGCTGGTGATGAACAAGCAATCTCATTCTTGCAGTGCCTGAGCTTTGAGGGTAGAGAGGGAAGGAGTCC
Source organism: Arctocebus calabarensis (assembly GCA_963573935.1). Taxonomy (NCBI): domain Eukaryota; kingdom Metazoa; phylum Chordata; class Mammalia; order Primates; family Lorisidae; genus Arctocebus; species Arctocebus calabarensis. Next base: position 5,903 of record CAUYON010167287.1, read on the forward strand.
ATGCACGCTAATATTTTGACCTCACTTTCCCAGAAGTGTTCTCCGCGCCTTGGTCTCATGAATGGGGAATGTACTCGTTCAGCTGGCACTTTAATGAGCTCTTTCACTGCTGGGCCCAGGGGGTCAGAAATGAATAAAGCATCTTCCCCAGGGAGCAAGCAGCTGAAGGAAGAGCCAGGTTCCACACAGAGAATTCTGAAACTGGGTGGGAAGTGTCATGAAGACAAATGCACTAGTTGTAGGACTTAGCCAGAAGAGGTAAGGAGGGGCCCTATCACACCTGGAGAGCCTGGCTGTCCAGTTTGCCTCTGTATCCCCAAGGTGATGTTTACTGGCACATCGCCTGACCATCATGCATTTCCTTGTCTGTCACCTCTCATTTATGGTGACTGTCATCCGTTTTCCATTTATGAAAACAATGTAAGGTATCCTTTTAAGATAAGTACTGATTATTGAGATACCTGGAGAATATTTAGGAGATTAAAAATATAGTTATATAATGCATTAATTTTTTTAAAAGAACTATTGAATACCTACTATGTGCCAGGCACTGCCTTAAGTATTCTTATGTGGGTAAATCTTTCCATCCTCTCAGTAATTCTGTGAGGTGGGTCACATGGTTGTACCCATTTTACAGATGAAGTCAATGAAACACGTCAAGGTTGAGTAACATGCCCAGGCTGTGTGGCTCAAAAGTCTGTGTTTATAACCAGCAGCATGGACATTCGGGACCAGATAATTCTCCATCGTATGGGGCTGTCCTGTGCATTGTAGGTCACACACACCTCGTAGCAACATCCCTGGGCTCTGCCTACCAGATGCCAATAGCATCTTAATCATAACCATCAACAATGTCTCCAGGCATTGCCACATGTCCCCTGAGGGATAAAATCAGCCCTGGTTGAGAACTCTAAGACTACACTATACTGCCTTTCCCAACTAAAAAACTACCCCCCAAATGTGGTTCATTTAAAATAATTGTGTGAAGCAAATAACAATACAGGGTACAGGACAGTCCATTAAGAGGTCAGCTGTCTGCTCCTTGGGGCCCTTCCCAGTCCATGTGCTTCAAGGGGGGCCTGCACATGGAGGTGCCCAGGACACTTTTATAGCCCAGGGAGGTAGATACAGACAAATTGGGAAGATGATACTGTTGCTACTTCACTACTAAGTCAGTGTCTTAGCTCAGGCCCAGTGCTTTAGCTAGCACACATCTATTTCTCACAGTCCTGGAGACTGGAGAGCAGGTGCCCTGGGTTCAAGCGAGGCCCCTTCTCTAGGCTGCAGCCTGCCCAGGTGTGGCAGTGACCCCACGTGGGGGAGAGAGCGCCTGGCCTGCCTCTCCTTATAAGAACACGAATCCCATCATGGGGACTGCACTCTCAAACCCCATCTAAATCGAAGCACCTCCTCAAACCCCCTTCTCCTAACACCATCACATTGGGGGTGAGGGTTTCCACCTCCAAGTGGGGGGAGAACATACCATGCAGATCTGCGGGAGCGCCTTACGAGCGAGCGAGCGAGGAGGTGGAGCTCAGCAGTCACTGAGGGTCTTTCCTCCCTTCTCCCCCCAGGCCCGAGAGATATGTGAAGGCCCAAAATGACCCTCTTACCGGGAGACAATTCCGACTACGACTACAGCGCGCTGAGCTGCACCTCGGACGCCTCCTTCCACCCCAGCTTCTTCCCGCAGCGCCAGCCGCTCAAGGGCGTCTTCTACCGCCGGGCGCAGCGGCTGCGGCCGCAGGACCAGCCCCGCCAGGGCGGCCAGGCCGAGGACCGCAGGCGCCAGATCATCATCAACGTGGGCGGCAGCAAGTACTCGCTGCCCTGGACCACGCTGGACGAGTTCCCGCTGACGCGGCTGGGCCAGCTCAAGGCCTGCACCAACTTCGACGACATCCTCAACGTGTGCGATGACTACGACGTGACCTGCAACGAGTTCTTCTTCGACCGCAACCCGGGCGCCTTCGGCACCATCCTGACCTTCCTGCGGGCCGGCAAGCTGCGGCTGCTGCGCGAGATGTGCGCCCTGTCCTTCCAGGAGGAGCTGCTGTACTGGGGCATCGCCGAGGACCACCTGGACGGCTGCTGCAAGCGCCGCTACCTGCAGAAGATGGAGGAGTTCGCCGAGATGGTGGAGCGCGAGGAGGAGGAGGACGCGCTGGACAGCGAGGGCCGCGACAGCGACGGCCCCGCCGAGGGCGAGGGCCGTCTGGGCCGCTGCATGCGGAGACTGCGCGACATGGTGGAGCGGCCGCACTCGGGGCTGCCCGGCAAGGTTTTCGCCTGCCTGTCGGTGCTCTTCGTCACTGTCACCGCTGTGAACCTCTCCGTCAGCACCTTGCCCAGCCTGAGGGAGGAGGAGGAGCAGGTAAGAGACTCCTACAGTGAGGGAGGAGACAGAGCAGTTTGCTGGACCACCCTCTACATCCTTCAGCCCTCCCATTGTCACCTCCTCCAAGAAGCCTTCCCTGACTGCACCCTAGCTGAAATCCCCAGTCCCTCTTGACGTCATGCTATGTGACAGCGTGTTTGCACGTGTGTCTGACTCCCTGTTAATATGTGAGCATCGTGGGGTTGAGGGCCACGTCTGTCCCCACTGAGTCTCCCACCCCGACCCCAAGTCTAGAACAACATCCAGCACAGACCCTGCACTCAACCACTATTTATTGAATGAGCAAATGAATGAATAGAATAAACAAATGATGTGATTTATGATGTGTCTGGCCCTGAGCTAAGCATATTATTATACATCCATCATCAAAATTTATCTCAGACACTAGAGTCCTTTCTCACACCTCTGAATCCCTTGTATCATAATAGCCTAGACACATTTTCTGTGTCCTGAAAATAATTTTTAGTGATAGGTATGTGTGTGTGCATGTCCTTGTGTTAAGTAAGACAATGAGTGTAAGGCATTGACCCCAGGGCCTGACACAGGGTATGAGTTTTATCCCAAGGGCTCCCACTTTCTAGAGCAGTCTGCACACCCTGCCTGTGTCTCATGTTCTCTGCAAATCCTCCAGCAGCCCTGTGGGGGGAGTGTCCTCACACCCACCTGATACTTGAGGATATTGAGCAAGAGCTGCTTACCCAAACCCAGGTGCAACAGAGTCCAAAGTATGTGTCCTTAACACACTGACTTCCATACTAAGAAAAAAAATTTTTTTTTTCTTGAAGCCACAGTGTTTTATTACAAAAATAGAACAAAAACTTTGAAAACAAAATGATCCTAAAATTTACATTGATAAAAAAAGTAATATAAAAACTTGATAATTAGTAATGTAAAAAGTACTGTGAGGCATGGAAAAATAGTTCATAACTCATATGGCAGTTGATGTGTTAAAAATGGAACTGTGGGTCCCACATGGCAGCCTGGGGACGGTGATACAGCCCCATAAAAGTTGTGTGATTGGCTCACACAGAGTTTCCCCCAAATTTGACTTGTTCATATATAAAAGTGAGGCCTTTTTCATATAAAAATTTAAACTCCCAGGTCCTCTTAAAAACTATGAGGTCAGCTGGGCACAGTGGCTTACACCTATAATCCTAGCACTCCGAGAGCCTGAAGCAGGAGGATTGCTTGAGCTCAAGAGTTCAAGACCAGCCTGAGTAAGAGCAAGACCCCATCTCTACTTAACATAGAAAAACTAGCCAGGCATGGTGGTGCACATCTGTAGTCCCAGCTACATGGAAGGTAAGACAAGAGGATCGCTTGAGCCCTGGAGTTTAAGGTTGCAGCAAGCTATGATGACACCCATTGTGCTCTACCTGGGGTTACAGAGCAAGACTGTGTCTCAAAACAACCAAATAATAACAAACAAACAAAAGAAACCTATGAGGTTGCCATCTTCCGCACCCCTAGCTGGTATTCCTACATGGCAGTCTTGGTGGGAGCTGAGTATGTATGTGGTGTGGGGGGGTCTTCCTCCCAGTTCAGCCTTCTTATGTATCACACTTGTGGATCTTAGGGTTGGTGACCCCTTTGCTACATGTGGGGATTCTGGAAGCAAGTTTTAGAAAGACCAAAAGGTCTTACACAGGCACAAATTGTATAGGCACTGTAGAAATAAGTATAGGTATGATGTGAACATAAATATACCAACCAGCATTTATGGAGCACTGACTGTGTGCATAGCATGCAGCAAATGCTTTAAACACGCTCTCTGGTTTGACATTAGAAATACTCACCCTGCGAGTACTTTCCCATATGCATAAATCATGGACAGCATAGCAATAGCCATGACATCTATAATCCATAGAAAGTGGCTGGCATTTCTATTAAGTATTGAATTTTAAAAACAGGTATTAACAAAACAGCTTTCAAATAGTAAAATGTACTCTTTTTTTTTTAACTTTTTTTTTTTTTTTTTTGGAGAAAGAGTCTCAAGATTTCACCCTGGGTAGAGTGCTGGGATGTCACAGCTCACAGCAACCTCAAACTCTTGGGCTCAAACAATTCTCTTGCCTCAGCCTCCCAAGTAGCTTGGGACTACAGGCACCTGCCACAACGCCCGGCTATTTTTTGTTTGTAGTTGTCGTTTAGGAGACCTGGGCCGGGTTTGAACCCACCAGCCCCAGTGTATGTGGCCGGCACCCTATCCACTGAGCTACTGGCGCCCAGCTGTAAAATTTACTTTTGACAAGCATTAGGATAATGATGAAGAGGTCAGGGCTAACGACCGACACCCTGAATTTGGATTCCAGTGAGCCCACTCTACCTGTGTACCTGTAGGAGCCAATTCTGTGTGAGCCAATCACCTCTGTGTACCTAAGTTGTCTCACCCGTCCAGAGGAGCTATGAACAGGCCCACCGCACAGTGTCATGAGAATTCAGTGAGCCCACGAGAAGTGATTGGGAGAGAAACATCATGAGCTTGCAGGTTGTGCTAACTCTAAAGATTTATATTCACCTATCAGAAAGAAAAAGAAAAAAGAATGTGCGAGCATTTGAGACCTGTCTGGAAGTCCTGGTACTTAGTAGAGGTTTCTTCCCAGCCTTGACGTCTTGAATCCTGATCTTATTGGGGAAATACTAATAAAGCTACTGTTGTATTCTAATTCTGATACTCACTTTAAAAAAAAAAATACCTGGCCTTTTTTGTGACTTAATGAAAATGCTCTTCTTCAACTTTCATTTTGGGGTTGGGGATTCCCTGCAAGACTCACTGTTTCACTGGCTCCTTGTGCACATATCTGAGTGCCAGCTGTATGCAGGCACTACAAGGGAGGCAGAGTGACCAGGTTGAGTAGCCCAACCTCAAGGAGCTTCGTATCTATTGGGTGAGAGTGACACCCACCCCATGGCCATAAGTTTGAAGCACAAGCCCAGGAGGCCCACCCACACTGCTGGGGCTCCTTACAGGGGTCACACCTAGGAAAGCTTCCCAGAGGAGGAAACTTCCCATCCTAGAGGTTTGAGACCTGAGAGCCCCACCAAGTCTGAGCTCGTACCTCCAGCCTCATATTCCTAGAGAGAGAATATTCAACTGGGACTCAGAGAACCCAGCTGTGCTCGGGCACCTACAAAATGCCCCAGGTTAGAGCCGGTTTTGCCTTTCCCCTCTGCCAAAGGCCCCAGTTCTAAGACCATAGAGACAAGCTGGCAGCCTGCATGCAGATTCGTCGTGAAGATGTGTTTTAGTGTTTAGTTTCCTTTGGATTGAATTATCACCATCACTTAAATCAAAATTGTATCTGTTTAACCAACAATTATCGCCAACATTTATCACCAGGAGATTTCACATAAAACTGCACATTTCCAGCTCCTCTAAAAGCTTCAATGAGGCAGCTTGAGCCTAAATTTTCCTGGGGCAGTGACAGGGGCACTGAGCAAGACTGCTGAGCTCCCCAGGGGCCCAGCGCCACCTAGCCCATTGCCCCTGTTTCCTCCGTGTGCCTGTCCCCTGCTGACTTTTGCGTTTGCACATTCCCTACACCCCAGCCCAGTGTTCCATTTGCTCCCCTAAACAACTGCATTGACTTCCTGCCATGTGCCAGGCCTCCCTAGGCACTGGGGGTCCAGGCAGTGAACAGTGCACACCAACTGCCCTACCCATGGGGCTGTCTCTGCTGGGATGGCCAGGGTGGGATGTGGATGCAGGCAATAAACATGACAAAAAGGTAACTTACAACAGATTCGGAAAGATGAGGATAGCTGTGAACAAATCAAGTCGAGTAAGGGAAGATTTCAAAGAGAGGATCATAATAGGTGTTTCTGAAAAGTGTGGATTGAAGCACAGCTGGGAAAGGCGTGGGCAGGAGTGTGTGTGTGTTTGGGGAGAAGGGATCCACTGTGGAACCAGAAAGTCGCCACTAGGCTGGGGGTGAGACTGGGTGTTACAGGAGTGAGGAGGGGGTCTGTGAGGCTGGAATGAGGAGGTCGAAGAGACAAATGGACAGCCCCCTGCAGTCCCAGGAGGACTTTGGCTATTCCTTGGAGTCTATCAGTAGCTGTGGAGGGCGCAGAGCAGAGGGATGGGATCCTTCTCGCTGTGTAAGGAAGGTGCCCTGTAGGGATGGGGGATCCAAGGCAGGAGGTGACTGCAGCTGCCAGACCAGGTAGGGGCAGTGGACAGGGAGAGATCAAATCAAGGTCTGATTTCTTGCCTCGTTTTCAATGCAGAGCTAATGGAGCTCCTGAGGATTCCCTGTGAGGTCTGAGAGAGAGGTGACAAGGGTGAGGGCCCATCTCTAGTCCTGAGGAACTGGAAGGTGGGATTGCTAATAGCTGGGGGTGTGGGGAAGTGGGGGGTGGGGGGTGGAGAGCACCAGGAGGCAGGAGAAGCCAGGAGCCCCGTGTGGGCCTGTCTGTCACCCAGGCAGGAGCATCAGGAAGGAGGCCAGTGGGGTCTGGAGTTCAGGGCCAAGGTCTGGGCTGGAGAGACAAGGAGTGGCCAAGGTAGAGATGGCGCTTAAAACCCCAGACCTGGGCTCGGCGCCAGCCATGTACACCTGAGCTAGCGGGTTCGAATCCAGCCCCTGGGCCCGCCAAACAACAATGACGGCTGCAACCAAAGGATGGCTGGGCGTTGTGGCGGGCGCCTGTAGTCCCAGCTACTTGGGAGGCAGAGGCAGGAGACTCGCTTGAGCCCAGGAATTGGAGGTTGCTGTGAGCTGTGAGGCCACGGCCCTCTATCCAGGGTGACAGTTTAAGGCTCTGTCTCAAAAAAAAAAAAAAAAACCCAGACCTGGGCTTGGCGCCTGTGGCTCAATGGGCTAAGGCGCCAGCCACGTACACTTGAGCTGGCGGGTTCGAATCCAGCCGGGGCCCGCCAAACAACAATGGCGGATGTAACCAAAAAAAAAAAAACCCCAGACCTGGGGGTGCTCGCAGCCAGAGAGAGGACCCAGGGCGACCCGATGTGGAGAGACAGATGAGTAAGGCCCGGTTCACCAGGGCAGCACGTCCACGCTCCTGCCCTGGCGGGACCGCTGACCTCTCCCGTGCCGTCCTCTCTCTCCCAGGGCCACTGTTCCCAGATGTGCCACAACGTCTTCATCGTGGAGTCGGTGTGTGTGGGCTGGTTCTCCCTGGAGTTCCTCCTGCGGCTCATCCAGGCGCCCAGCAAGTTCTCCTTCCTGCGGAGCCCGCTCACGCTCATCGACCTGGTGGCCATCCTGCCCTACTACATCACCCTGCTGGTGGACGGCGCCGCCGCGGGCCGCCGCAAGCCGGGCGCCGGCAACAGCTACCTGGACAAGGTGGGGCTGGTGCTGCGCGTGCTGCGGGCCCTGCGTATCCTGTACGTGATGCGCCTGGCGCGCCACTCCCTGGGGCTGCAGACGCTGGGGCTCACGGCCCGCCGCTGCACCCGCGAGTTCGGGCTCCTGCTGCTCTTCCTCTGCGTGGCCATCGCCCTCTTTGCCCCCCTCCTCTACGTCATCGAGAACGAGATGGCCGACAGCCCCGAGTTCACCAGCATCCCCGCCTGCTACTGGTGGGCCGTCATCACCATGACAACTGTGGGCTACGGGGACATGGTCCCCAGGAGCACCCCGGGCCAGGTGGTGGCGCTGAGCAGCATCCTGAGCGGCATCCTGCTCATGGCCTTCCCCGTCACCTCCATCTTCCACACCTTCTCCCGCTCCTACCTGGAGCTCAAGCAGGAGCAGGAGAGGGTGATGTTCCGGAGGACCCAGTTCCTCATCAAAACCAAGTCGCAGCTGAGCAGCATGTCCCAGGACAGTGACATCTTGTTCGGAAGTGCCTCCTCGGACACCAGGGACAACAACTGAAGCCAGAGGACGCCCCTGCCCTGCCAACCGTCTGCGGCTTGAAGCTGTTGCCATCCGCTGCAGACGCCTCCGCGGGGACGTGCCTCTTCGGAGTCCAGCCGTGGCGCAGGCCCGACTGGAACCACGCCCCCGGAAGGACATCCCAAATAATGGGCCAGTCGGCCTGGTCCAGAAGAGAAACAGCTGCACCCTGAGCCCAGCCCTGCCCCCTGGCTGCTGTTTCCTTCAACCGGGAGATGGCTTGTTCTTCCTGCCATGTAAATAGTGTGCCCAGCAAAGACGCGCTTTCAGGGAAAAATACAAAGAGCAGCAACCACATGTCTGTCTTTAATGTGGATCACGTTTGAGGCAACCACGGCCTGCCGGGGGCTCTCCCCAGCTAGCGTGGGTCCTGGAAGTAGAAAAGCCTCTTTCCTTGGGTTGTTCAGGCCTGGAGGGGCCAAGCAGGTTGGAGGAAGAGACAGCAGAGACGCTTTTAGCAAATGCCCTCTCTCGTTTCTTTTTGATTCCCCGCACCTCTGGGCCTGTCTTTCTCCCTTTTCCCTTTTTTCTTCTCTCCCATGTTCTGTTCTCCATCTTTGACCTCTTTAGGTCCATTTCTCAGATTTTCCCCCCAGGGTACCTCTAACAGTTGAAAGGATGCCCAGGAGCCTGATTACACAGGTGAAATCGCTTTGTTTTATCTCTAAAAAAATTCTGTGCGTTTTTATTCTACTCCATATTTATTTTAATATTTGAGGGAAAAGGTGCTTTACATCATTCATCTGAATCTAAATCTAAACCTAGAGTGGGGTCGATCCTTCTAGAACAGCGGTTCTCAACCTGTGGGTCGAGACCCCTTTAGGGGTCGAACGACCCTTTCACAGGGGTCACCTAAGACCATCCTGCATATCAGATATTTACATTACGATTCCTAACAGTAGCAAAATTACAGTTATGAAGTAGCCACGAAAATAATTCTATGGTTGGGGGTCACCACAACATGAGGAGTGTTGAGGTCCATGGTTCCCTGAGCCACCTGAGAAGCTCTGTTTGAAGCCCCCAAAGGCCCCTCTGTGCCTACAAAGACCTACAGAGCATCCCACCTGACCCCAGCAGCTCCCAAGTTCATGTGCACATGACCCACAGTACAGCAATTCTGCCACAGCTAGCAGGGATTGGCGCCCCATGGTGACAGACTTGGGGAAAGGGCTTCACACCCAGGTCACAGTCACAAGCTTGTCCTCACATTCACAGACATGGCAGCATGGCTCTCTTCACACCAAGCCCCGGCCCTAGGTCCAGCAGCAGAAAGTAAACTTTAAAACAAATCTGATCACATCACTGCCCTGCATGAACTGTCCGTGGCTGTGCATTACTTGAGAATAAACCCAAACACCTGGTGTGATCTCAGCCCTTCCCCCTCCGGCCTCCTCTCCCACCCAGCCCCATGGGCCTCTGATCCGCTCATCCAACAAGCCCAGCCCCTTTCCATCTCAGAGCCTTCACACCTGCAGACCCTCCTGCCGGGTGTGCCCTTGCTGAAGAACACTGGCTGGCTTCTTCCTACACCTTCCCAGAGAGGCCTTCCCTGACCTGATCTTTAAAGAACCCACAGCACCACCACCGTTCTCGCCCCCTACCCTACCTCGACTCATCAAGCCAGAGGTGGCCTTGTTTAGTTCCCTGATGCTTAGTTATGGTCTGTCTCCTGCAAGAGGAGGATGGTCTACACTGGCAGGAAGTCAGCAATATGACTGCCACTGGCTCCCTGCACCCAGGATAAGGCCTGTACCTAGTAGGTGCTCAAGAAACACACACTGACAGAATGAATGAATGAAGGGAAACAGGAAAAGGGACCAGAACACAAAAGGCATTCATTTCTAACATTGGAGGCCGGGTTTTCTGTGCACCCTTTTCCTCTTTGTCTTGGGTGGGGAGGCCACAGCTATCTCAGCATGGTCTACCATGCTGAAGCACCGTGGAAATATCATCCAAGTCACGAGAGCCTCATTAAAGGCTCTCCTGACACCTGCTTCCAGTGACTCATGCCTGAAAAGTAAGTTTTCCGACTAATTAGCACTACCTTCTCCAGCCCGGTGGGTGTCCTAGTGATGGGGCATTACCATCATCATAATAATACCTAAGATTTATGGAATGACCTTTTCTTCCCCTCAGAAGTGGCTATGAAAGACAGGAGGCAATTGGAAATGCTAGACAACAGAAATGTGGCACCAAAAAAATTATAAAGTGGAGCCCTGTAATGCTCAGGAGAGCAGGAAAGCAAACAGTATTTGGGGTTGAGGAGGGAGCCCTGAACTAGGGCAGAAGGGGCTGGGGTCACCGAGTGGGCACAGTTTCTGGGGTCATCTTGAAGATTCTGATCCACCCTGATGGCCAAGGCAGAGGCATGTGCTTAGGTACCTCCTGAGACCTCATTTGAGGGACTGAGGGAATATAGTCACCCTAATACAGAGGGAATATAATACACCTAGCCCTAATTAAGATGCTGGGAGGCTTCTTAGGCACCTAACAAGCTGCTTCTGTGACCAGCATTTTTTTTAAGAAATGGGGTCTTGATATATTGCCCAGGCTGGCCTTGAAGCGATCCTCCTGCTTCAGCCTCCAGAGTATCTGGGACTATAGGCGAGCAGGCAAGGCGGTCACATGTTATCCTCCATCTCTGATTTAGCTCCCCACTTCTCCAGGGATCACAGGTGGGGGAAAGGAGAGAGAAGGAAGTTTGAGTGAGAATACAGATTCTCAGGCCCTACCTCTGAACAGATCCAGGACAGAGGGTGAGGCAAGCTAGGCACTTGCCTCCAGCACAAATCTAAGAGGGAACCAAAAAACTTAGTAATCAAGATCAATCATATTTGAATGCTATCTATTTTTAAATTAAAATTAATGCTAAAAGATTCCATGATGGATGAAATATCAGGATTTTAAATAAAGACAGGATCTGTCTTTTCTCTTGTATGGCAAAGCCTTCCTTGCCTTGCCGCTATTCTGGTCCTGTCCCATGAACCCTGGTATGTCCTGGGAAGACAGCCCTAATTAGCCAAGGGCAAGTCCCCAAAGAAGTACAGGTGGGACTTTTGGCACTTAAGCCCGAAACTGCCTGCCACTGAGGCGTGAGAGTGGGCACCGGCAGCACTCTTACTACAGCAGAGTCTGAGACCCAGCCCCTGCCCCCGTGGGATCCACACAGCAATGGCACGAGACAGATGGTGAGCCTGCGAATTGAGAAGGAATCTCTGCTGCAGATGGGCACAGGGGTGACCTGGCTACCGGTGACCAGGGGGCAGAGGTGGAGAACAGCCACTTCCGATGGTGAGGTCAGGGAAGGACTCACTGAGCAGGTGGGATTGAAATTGTGGAGACCTGGAGGAGGGGACAGGCAGCAACCCAAGCAGAGGGGACAGTCAGTAAGGAGACCCTGGGAAGAAAAGCAGCCCCCTGCTGGGATGTGTCCAGGGAGGAATCCCAGGTGTGCATTTGTGGGGTCCCTACTTTGAGCCAGGCCCTGTCAACAGATAGAACCCAACTCAGTCCTTGCCCTGCAGTTGCTGGTAATTTGATAGAAGGAAAGAAAATGAGTGAATAACATATTTCCACTCCACATGAAGGGCAGAGGGGTGAGGAGCCAGAGGAGGCTGGAGAAGGACATCGGAGTGGTTTTCACTCCGGTCACCATTGGCTAAAATGGCCTCTCATCTGCCTTCCTGCTGCTGACCCCAGCCCTCCCAGCTCTCGCTCTCTTCCCTCGCCCCTTCCCCTTGGGTCCTGTTAGCTCGTGCCTAGGGTCTGACCACTTTCCTGCTCCTCCTGTCCTCGCCCACCTAGATTGTTGTGGGAGCTCCTCCCCCCATCTGTCCTGCACCAGCTGCAGGACCTTGACAGAAGCCAAGTCAGATCACGCTTGTCCTCTGCTCGGAGCCCTGCCCACGCCCACCCAAGACATTCCACCTTGCTCACAGTCCCAGCCAGAGCCTCTCTCGGCCCCACCTCCCTAACCTGGTCTCCTTTCCAACTACACCAACCCCTTCTCTATTCACTGAACAGACTCAATACAGGCCCACCCCAGGGCCCTTGCCTTGGGCCTTGCTGTTCCCTGTGCCAAGAAGATTCTTCTTCCCTAAGACAGACCCACACCCCTCACTCTGCTCACCAGGTCTCTGCTGAAATAAATGCTACTTAAACCAGATTTCTCTGACTCTTCCCCCCAGCTCTGCATAAAGACCACACTCCCAGCATGTCTGCAGGGTATTAACCAGGCCTTTGTTTTCTGTACTCAATGCTCTGATGTCTGAGACCCTGCTGCCCCTGCCAGGGTTAGGCAGTTCCTAGAGAGAGTACACGGGTCACCTGGAGCACACCTTTCTTATGCAACATAGCAACCCAGAGCCCACACCCCTGCTGCCACTTTTATTGGGTTCTCGCACACCAGGTCATTGTCCACCTGCCCTAATCACCCCAGGGCCAGACGCCAGACAAGAAGGGGCAGCCTCCATGCCCACACCCTGCTGAAGTTAGTCAAATTAGCCAATCCTAAACCTGCTTACCTTGCCTGGTGCCCATTCCTTTCCACAGAAGCCACAGTAAAGGCTCTCACCCATGACCATCTTCCCCGCCCACACCTCCTCCCATCTCCTAACTGCCTTCAGTGTCTCCCCACCTGTCCCCCCTCCCATGGTGTGGCATGCTGCCATCCCTCCGGAACTACCAGTAACAAACTTTTTTTTTTTTTTTTTTGAGACAGAGTCTCGCTATATCACCCTCGGTAGAGTGTGGTAGCGTCACAGCAACCTCAAACTCTTGGGCTTAAGCTATTCTCTTGCCTCAGCCTCCCAAGTAGCTGGGACTACAGGCACCTGCCCCAACGCCTGGCTATTTTGTTGTTATAGTTGTCATTGTTGTTTGGCAGGCTCCAGGCCGGGTTCAAACCCACCAGCCCTGATGTATGTGGACGGTGCCCTTACTGAGCTACAGGTGCCAAGCCACAAACTATCTTTTCTTTTTTTTTTTGAGACAGAGCCTCAAGCTGTCACCCTGGATAGAGTGCTGTGGCATTACAGCTCACAGCAACCTCCAATTCCTGGGTTCAAGCGAGTCTCCTGCCTCCACCTCCCAAGTAGCTGGGACTACAGGTTCCCGCCACAACGCCCGGCCATTTTTTGGTTGCAGCCGTCATTGTTGTTTGGCGGGCCCAAGCTGGATTCGAACCCGCCAGCTCAGGTGTACGTGGCTGGCACCTTAGCCCATTGAGCCACAGGTGCCGATCCAAGACAAACTATCTTTTCAATGGCAGTCATCTCCTGGTTTGCTGGCCTCACCAAACCTGAACAAAATAAAACCTATACTTTAAAACACCTGGCCCCCTTAACCCTGCTTTATCCTTCTCTAAAACCCTTTTTAACAGCCACACTATGTATTGATTCAATTGTGGTTTTTCTCTCCCCAGTTGATGCTCAGCTCCATGAAGGCAGAGACCTTCACATCAGCATCCCATCTAGGGTAGCACCTATAAATATTTGCAGGATGAACGTGAACCCCCTACTTCTATACAGAGCCCTCCAAACAACTCACACACCTATCTCACACACGGATCAGCCATATTCGTTCATCTGTATCAGTGATTTTCAACCCATGTGCCATGGCACACTGGTGAGCAGTGAAGAGGATCTTAGGTGTGTTACAAAAAAATTTAAAGATCATTAATTAAGAGACGTTCAAAGCACTGCAAGTATATTCTCTTTTTCACTTTTTTTGATCAACACAATTTAAGTGTGCCGTGGAAGTTTAACTCTAGGTTCCAGAGTGCCGTGAGATTAAAAAAGTTGAAAAACACTGCTCTCTGTGGTGGCAGGGATGTTGTTAAGATCCATGCTGCTTACTGATGCCACAATTGTGGCAGACAAACCACTTTCCCCCTACAATCACCTAATGATTTCTGCCTGGAAACAGCCCCCTCCCTGTGAGTCTTCCATCAATACCCTTGTATCCTGAAACAAATGTATAAAAGTTATAGTGAGACTTGCGTCTGCAAACCATAAAAAATAGCTCGAAAGATTTTTTGGTTTCTTTTCAAAATATGCCACTTGCTCCAATGACCTATTAAAGTCCAAGCTCACTTCGTTGAAATAAATTGAAAGTCACCAACTGGCCTTCTTTTTTAAAGAAAAGAAAGATGGTAGGCATGGTGGGCGCGTCTGGGCTACTTAGTGGCTATTGTTATTCCGCCACATTTGTTATTCCGTGTTGATGGGACCAAACCAAGAAGTGCTCAGACTCATTCTCTAAATGACAAGGCCATTTAGCAAGTGGCCAGATGGCCACTAAATGGACAGAGGCTTTTTCTCCATAAAGATGATTAAATGGGATACGTCTGCATATACATGCTCAGGGGTCTTTTGCAATTGTCATAAAAGTTACTCAGCAGTGACAGTCAACCAAGGTGCCTGGAGATGGTTATGGGGAAGGGAGGGGCCTGCTGGGAATGCCACCAGACCTTAAATCTGCCACCCTCGCACTTGACTGTCATCCCATCCGGGCTGCTGAGTTGTGCTTCACTTTCAACAGAGGATCAATGGAAGGCTTGGCCGGAGAGCAAAGCTCCAGATGCTAAGGTGGAGAGACTTCTAGTAAAGACTAAGCATAGACCTATCAGCCTTGTCCACAAGCCAAAGTAACAGCCAGTGTTTGCCCAGAATTGCAAGGCAGGCTCTGGGAGAGTTGTGAGCGTGGCCCAGCAGGAACACACGTGCACCTCTGTTATGGTTCTAACGTATTTGCCCGTGGGGACCACAGAAAGATCTAGAGGTAAAAGGACTAAGGATGACTTGGGTCTGCGGAGTTGTGATCTGCGCTCAGACGTCATGACAACCTGGTGGTGGTCAGTACCTGCCGGTTGCCTCCATGAAAGCTAACCCCAACTTTTTCCCAGGTTTCAGTGAGCCCAGTTGTAGAGTTTACAACAACCGATGTAATTTACCACCTTCTGAGTCAGCAGGGAATGGATGTGACCCAGTCCTGACTAATGAGACCCCAGAGGAATTAGGCCAGAGACCGCTGAGGAAATCGGGCTCTTCTCCCCTTTCTGCGCTAGAAGCTGCAGAGGGAGGACAGGGGTGGAAGGTCCCGTGGGTGTCCCCCCCAACATGTGCCTAAGTCCCCAGCAGCTGTGCTGTCATGACTCACGGCAGCCTCTCTCCAGAGCCGCAGCATGCAGAGATCCTGGGAGATCACACCCTCCCCCTCAGAGCCACTCATGGCAATGACCGATTGACAGGCGGTGCCAGTCGGCAGGCCCTACCTGCAATGCTGTGCATGCTTCAGAGCTCCCGTGGGACAGGGCTGCAGCTAAACCCGAGCTGAAACCACACACTTACTTCACTTTCCCCCTGCCTATTCCTGCCTCCTTCACCTTCAATACATAAGGTGCGCCTGAATCCCCACCTCAGTCCCTGCTTCCGGGGAGTCTGACCCAGGACATCAGGAAGTGGAGCTGGGTGACCATGCTTGTGACCAGCACACAACAAGTGTGAAGATGAAAACGAGCCTGCCCAGGTCCATGAAGACAGCGCTGAGCTGCCGAGCTCACCCAGAGACTGGCCACCCCCAGGAAATACATGTCTTTATTATTACCACTACTGCTCTGGGGTGACCGGACATCTCAGGACTGAAAGGATGTCCAGAATGCTTCATTTAGCATTTAGGATCCGGTGCAAAAGCCAGAAAAGTCCCAGAAAAACTGAGATGAGTTGGTCACCCTACTCAGAGTCAGGCATTCTCTGCCTGCAGGCAGAAGTGTGCTCATGAGACATGACTACTACCCCACTTTATAGTTGGAGAAATGCAAGGACACAGGCAAAGCGACGTGTGCACAGCCACACAGCCTGTTAGTGGTTGGAATTAGCCATCCAGAGTTCTTTCCACAACACCGATTTTGCAAAGGAGGCGTGACAGTGGCCCAGCCACACACTGACCACCACCTTCAGTGGGTGCTGCAACTGTCCCCCTGGCACCCACCTTCCCCTTCCTCCTAGGAATAGCTTCCTCCAAGCACAGTACCACTGAGAATGAAAGTCTGGCCTCTGTGCAGCAAGGTGTGACCAGATGCACAAGTTCTGACCAGCAAGATGTAAGAAAAGCCTTGCAAGGGACTCTGGGAAGGCCCTTCAAAAGGGAGGAGATGGCCCTTGCCTATTCCTCCTGTAACTGGAACACAGGTGTGATCGCTGGTTTGCCAAGAGCCTTCTCAGACCATTAGGTGACCACAGGGATAAAAGACCAGGGTGAAGGATAGGAGAACAGAAATATGGGCGCTTGGGTCCTGGAGCACACAGTCCTGGACTCCATCCTAAGAATGGATGTTGGGATTTTTATAGGCCATGTCAGAAAATACCCTCTCTCTTCCCCTCTGAATATAAACCTGAGCAGTAGAGAGCTGGGAGCCTGAGAATGGAGCTAACACAGTGGAAACAGAACCAAGGAAGAGAGAGCTGAGCTGAGTCGTAACAACAACGAGTTCCTAGATCCAGCAGTTCCTGATGCCATCCCTTTTTCATTCATGTGATCCAATAAGTTCCCTTTTTACTTAAATTACTAAGGGTTGAGTTTCTGTCATTTTTGCTGTCTACTGCATACCTGAACCTGAATGAGATGTCCAGGAAAGGTTCAGTGATATTTAGCATCTAGCTTTTTGGCCTATCAAGCAAGATACCCTCAACAATAAGAATGTCTTAAAGCTACCTTAGCACTCTGCCCAACCAGACACATTAGCCTTCAGAAGAATCAGAAGAGCACAAAATTGTCCTAACCTGAGCCACGATGAACAGGCACGTACTTTTTTGCAAGCAAGGCAACCCAAAACGTATTACAAGTCTCAGGACAAACAGAAGGGCATTGGAGCCAGAGACTGTCAAGTTTGATTCCTGGACAAGCCATGTTCTTGCTGTGTGACCCTAGCCAAGTTGGTGAAACTCTCTGAACTTCTAGTTCTTCCTTTATAAAAAAAAAAAAAAGAAGAAGAATATCCACCCTACTGCAGTGACACGAGATTAAAATGAAATAGAGTAGTATAAAAAGCACCAAGAACAGAATCTTATCCATAGTATTAAACAAGTGTGCAACAGATAATAAACTCTTGTTACTATTGTTAATAATTCCATGAGAACTCAACAGCAACAATTAAAAATGTCTGATCAATTAATAGCACTCACAAGGTAACAAGGGATATGCTTTAGCCTTATTTTTTATACCATTTCAGAAGACTTTCACACACTCCTCATTTGCCTGGACGGCTGTTAATTACAAGTGCGTTTCCCACTTTGTTACAACTGACTTGGCAGAAGTACGATTTGGAGATCTTTTCATTAGCGGTTAGATAATGAATGCAGAGGAACTGCATGGCTGTACAAATACTCAGCACACAGATGGCACCTCTACCTTCCCCTGTGGTGGCAGCCAGAATCCCTGACAGCAGGATGTATTCCCTACACTGAGATGCACTGCCCGCCACTTGAAAAGATTGGAAGACTGGCCCCCACGCCGCTGCAAGGTGAGGCAGCGTGAAGTAGTTTGAAGAATTAGAGCCTGGATCCTGCCGCCACCACGTATGAGCTGGGTGTCCTTGAGCTGGTAACTTAACTTCTCTGAGCATAGTTTTTCACATCTGGAAAATGGAGGTAATGACAGCACTTTCCTGTAAAGACTATGGAGGGTAGGGAGAGGAGTAAATGAGATTATGTAGCAAAATGCCTGGCCAAGGGTATTTAGCAGTGTTGTGTTGTTTTTTTTTCCTAAAGCCACTGTATTCGGTAGGACTATGATATTTCCAAAGAGCAGAAAACCCAACTCAAACTGGCTGGTGGACAAAAAGACATGTGTGCAGATGCATGCACGCACACACAGTGCCAAAAATACGTATACACAGTTTAAGAAAAGAAAAACTATTAAATTTGTGATACCCAAGTCACGCTTGACTTTTGCAATTACAAGTGCTCAATGTGACTTGTGTTCACCTTTTGTCAGTATATAGTGAGTATTACAAATCTAATACGATTTTTTCCTTTCTTGAAATGTATATTCATTTTTTTGCACCTATATATGGTGAAATGGGTGGAGAGAAGATATGTATAGATTCATATAACCGAAAAGTCTAAAGGTCATGCCAGCTTCAAGCGCAGCTATGCTGTGTCACAACTTCCACCATGTTAGTGCTATTATTGTGTTACCCGTGGCAACTCCTGAAAGCTCAAGACTTGACTCTCCCCTCATGATGACAACATGGCTGCAGCAACACAGCCTCTCATATTCTCAAATCCGACAGAAAAGAGCAAGACATCTTTTGTGGCTCCTACCTAAATCCTGAAGCTCACTCTGATTGGAGCAACTTAGACCACCATCCCAGAGCCAATCAGTGAGGTCATAAGGAGGTGATGATCTGATTGGCCAGGCCTGGAGATGGTCTGAGAGAAGGATGAAAAACAAGAGCAGAGAGCCCAGATGTCCTTTTAGCTCCCTCTACTGAGAATGCTTAACACTGCACTCACTGTTAAAGAAAGATGTTTAAGGGGCTTCTGTCCATTACAGCAGAGCAGGTATTGAAGGACTTTGGAGCAGAGAGGCAATGAAGGGTTAACTGGCACATACCCTCAGGCTTGTTACTGTAGAGGCATCTGCTTAGCAGGAGCTGCAGAGAGAAACTCACAGCTGTAGCCCAGAGCAGGGAGGGAACAGGTACCTCCAACCCAATGAGAAGCCAGAGGTAGGGCACCTAAGTGATGCAATCCTTAATATTCAACTTCCCAGGGTAGAGAATGGATCTGGGAACAAACAGGGAATGCCCCACTCGGTGGGTACAGTCATTATCCCCATTGTACAGAAGAGATCCTGATAGGATTAGAAGCTCATGGAGAACACATATGACCCAAGTCCACTGTGCTGACCTGCCCCGCCTGGGAACCATCCTACCTAGGCAGCAGCAAGAGGGAATGGGGGAGGAGGAGACTCCTGCTCTCCAGAAAAAGCATTCCTCAAGTGCCAGTGGTGTTCCTTTAATTCCAACAAACCTGCCTCCACTCGCTCAGGAGAGGAAGAGAGGAAGGGAAATGTTTTTATTTCAATCTCTTTCCAACTGGCCACCCAGCAAGAGTTCTCATCTTCCCCGGGACTCTCTTTCATTTGCACGTTCACCCAGGCTGCTGTGAGATGAGAAGTGAGATAAAAAAAAGAGGAAAAGGACCAAACGACTGAGAGGCAAAGCAAATAACTAGGACCTGTGACAGGCGCTGTCTGCCAGTGACATGTGGATTTTAAACAAAGATACACTCATCAGCTGATTTTCACTGCAACCTTGGGGCCTGAAGAATCCAGTGGACAGGGGGCTGGTTTGTGTTTGCCTTAGGAAATACAGGAGAGCTGTTTGGGTGGCCACAGCTTCTCTCTCCTAGTAATGGTCAGAAGTAGCTAGTTCTCATGAGCCGGAGGGTGCTCTCAACCATTGCTACTCACGGTGTGGCCTGGGGACCAGCAGGGCCTGTGCCACCTGGAATTCGTTAGAAATGCAGCCCCTGAGTCCCTACCCCAGACCCGAGAGATCAGAGTCTGCATTGCAACAAGAGTCCGGGGGCATCAATGCGCTCAGCGACATTTGAGAAGCTGATCTAAGCCTGCACTGGAGGGACCAGGAGCAGGCTGGGAGCGGGGTGAGGAGGGCTTCGTTTAGGACTTTTCTAGTTTCAGCACTCAACATCCAAGATGGTGGATCACCCCATTTCTGCCCCCAGTCACCACTGCCAGCTTCTGGGACCCAGATGCTACCAAGAAAGGAAATCCCCAAGACAAGAAGGGAAATCCCTGGCTCCCCGGTGTCTAAGATCTAAGAGACGTACAGAGGCCTCAAGTCCTCCTTGGCTCCTCTCTTGCTTCCCTCCACAGCCTCCTCCTTCCCACCTCGTCCTTCTCTCTTGGAAGCTATGGACTGGTAGGAGGTCTCCAGCCAGCAAATGGGCATGTGGGGCAGGGGCCAGTCCAGGCAAGCCACAGCCAATGGCATAATGGTCCGTGTCTGAGCCTTCCAGGCTCTCTTGCTACCAGGCTGTGCACATGCTGAGTTCCCTCCATCCTTGGTGGGATCCCTTGGTGGGATCACACTTACGGTGCATCTTACAAGGGTACAAGTGAAAATTACTACATGTAGACTATAAATGTCTTCATATAGTGATTAAAAGGCCATGAAGGCTATGTTAAATAGTTCCATGAAAATATTTCAGATTGTATGTAAAGTCAGCACATTGTGCCCCATGATTGCACCAATGTACACAATTATGATTTAATAAAAATTAAAAAAAAATGTATGGTCACATACAGGTAACATTAAATTTACCATTCGTGACATTTCCCACACGCACAGCCTTGTACAGTCATCAGCACCCCAAACAGAAGCCCTGTTCCCATTAGCAGTCACTCTCCATCCCCCCTCAGGCCCCCAGCAACCACCAGTCTGCTTTCTGTCTCCAAGGATTTCCTATCCCGGGCATCACATACGAGCACAATTATACAGCATGCTCATTCTGAGTCTGGCTTCTCTCACGTAACATAATGTTTTCAAGGTCAATCACTTGCAACATATGTCAGTTCCTCTTTACAGCGGAGCAGTCCGTTGAGTAGACAGACAACATTGTCTGATGGACACTTGGGTTGTTTCCACCTTTTGCTTTCATGAATAGTGCTGTGGTTTCCAGGTTTCCTGCTCACTAACTTCTGAAGGAGGCCATG
Organism: Arctocebus calabarensis; assembly: GCA_963573935.1. Taxonomy (NCBI): domain Eukaryota; kingdom Metazoa; phylum Chordata; class Mammalia; order Primates; family Lorisidae; genus Arctocebus; species Arctocebus calabarensis. The sequence continues at coordinate 26,906 of CAUYON010167287.1, forward strand.
TGGTCTGGCCTTGACTCCTGCTGTCCCTCTGAGCTGAGTGACCCCAGAGAAGTGGCTTGGACCTGAGAGCCTTGGCTTCCCCAGAATGGCAGGTTCATAGGGTGGATGAGTAGGTGACAGGAGAGTGAGGCAAAGACATAAAATCTCCTCCCAGGGCCCTGGCCACACACACTAGGGGCTTGGGGCTTTCTTCTTCCCCCAGTCAAGAGGCCAATAAAACTTTTCCCAGGGTTGGGAAACTGACCGCATCTAACCCACGAAGTGGTCTACTTGGACCACACATTGTATTGTGAGACACTAACATTTGAAAACCTAGAGGTTTTCCATAAAAATCTAAAGTTCTGCTTCTCTGCAACATTTGAACCTCTGGCAGCACCTGTATTCCTCCTGGCTCAGCTGAGTAACAGCCAGCTCCCTTAGGTGGGCACGGGCTGTCCCTGGGCTCACTGCCCCACAGCACGGGGGCTGCTTGCCCTCCAGCCAGTGTCCGTTGCAACTGTTCAGGGCTGTAATCTTTCCTGTAGTAGAAAAATACTCCTCTGCACTAATGATTCTTATCCGAAGAGAGGAAATGAAAGTCACTTCAAGAGAGCACATGTGTTTCTCATACCCACACCTTTTAAATCATTTACATTCCCTTGTTTGTATAGTAGTGGGGAGGAGGAAGAGGTTTGTCTGCAAGTAAGCCTTGGGGATCCTTGGCCCCATAACAGATGTTATATGTGTGTTCATACACTTCCCTCCTTTGGAGCTCAAATGTACCCAGACATGTCAATGTGCCAGAAACTGGCATTCGTATACTCCTGAGCCAGATGCAGGGAATAGCTGGCTCAATCTGAATTGCAAGGTTCTGGTTCAGGAGAGGTGGTGTCTGTTCCTTGTCCTTCACCGCCACCTACTGGTTCTTTTTTACAACCCAGGCTGAAGAGGCGGTCATACCTGACACGGTGTCTCAACATTTTGGGAGGCCAAGGCAAGAGGATCACTTAAGCCCAGAAGTTTGAGACCTGGGCAGCAGAGCAAGACCCTATATCTACAAAAAAATTACAAATTAGTGTGGTGGTGGCACACTCCTGTAATCCCAGATACTTGGAAGGCTGAGGCAGGAGGATCACCTGTGGCCAAAAGTCTGAGGTTGCAGTGATCCCAGCCTGGGTGATGGAGTGAGACCCTGTCTCAAACAAAAAAGAGAGGTTCTCCTCTCTAACTCTGCTTGTAAATAACCAAGTTTGCAACTCTCCATAAAAGAAGTAGCAACCCTAAGATAACTATGCATCTGGACAAAGTTCTCTCCAAGGCTTCCCTTAATTCCCCATGCTCTTTCGAACCCTTCTATACTAGCAAGGAAAAAATCATTCAGGCCATTCCTAGCCATTCCTAGTAGCTATTCTGTGTCATATGTAGGCGCTTGTTGGGAATCTCTTCACAATAGCTTTATGGTTCCAATCTCAAATCAGAAGTCAGTTCCCAAACTTAGATCATGTAAGCCTGAGAAGAATACAGTCTTTTCCCAGACTTTCATATGCCTGGTTATTTCTTATTCTTCCATCCTCAATTCAACTTTCATCTCTGTATGTTTACCCTGGCCACTGTTTTCAAGAAGCTACTACTCACCTACCCACCCCACCCCTCCTTATCATGTCACCAGGGTTAATTGCATTCATAGCTAAAATTATTTATTGTTTCTGTATTTTCTTCCTGTCATAACCCATTGTCTCCCCCCAAAAGTAAGCATCCTTCTATTTTAATCTGATTTTATGCTCACGACCTCTCTTTAGGACTAAGATCATCTTTACAAATACCTCCTCCTTTCTTTTTCAAATTTAAAGGTGATGCATTCTCATGGTAGAAAGTTGACAGCATACATGAAATAGGTTTTAAAACAAAGTCAAGCTTGGCGCCTGTGGCTCAATGAGCTAAGGCACCAGCCACGTACACCTGAGCTGGTGGGTTCAAATCCAGCCCAGGCCTGCCAAACAACAATGATGGCTGCAACCAAAAAATGGTCAGCTGTTGGGGCAGGTGCCTGTGGTCCCAGCTACTTGGGAGGTGGAGGCAGGAGACTTGCTTGAGCCCAGGAATTGGAGCTTACTGTGAGCTGTGATGCCTCTGCGCTCTATCCAGGGTAACAGCTTGAGGCTCTGTCTCAAAAAAAAAAAAAAAAAGTCA
>CAUYON010167293.1:0-11719 GCA_963573935.1 Arctocebus calabarensis
CCCCCCTCTCGCTGCTCCCCAACCCCCCACTTGAATATACTTGCATTTTTTTCTTGTGTGGGCATGTAGTTGTTTGTCTATTAGATTCATATTAGCATTAACATTAGATGCCTGCTTTTCCATTCTTGTGATACTTTACTAAGAAGAATGTGTTTCAACTCCATCCAGGTGATTACAAAAGATGTAAAGTCTCCATCTTTTTTATAGCTGCATAATATTCCATGGTATACATATGCCACAGTTTATTAATCCATTCCTGAGTTGATAGGCACTTGGGTTGCTTCCATGTCTTGGAGATAGTGAATTTAGCTGCAATAAACATTCTAATGCAAATATCCTTGTGATAAAATGATTTATTTTCTTCTGGGTAGATTCCTAGTAATGGAATTGCAGATCGAAAGGAAAGTCTATATTTAGCTCTTCCAGGATTCTCTGTACATCTTTCCAGAAAAGGCTGTATTAGTTTGCTGAGTGTACAGTGTACCCCCAGGATAAGGGCTCAACTGCCTCAACTACAACTTGAACTTTACATTAGAAACGAAAAGTAACCGAATCATCTATGCCCTCATATCAATCTGAATTTTAAAAAATGTGTATCTGAACAAAAAACGCAAGCTGCATGTTAAGTAATTGAGCCCCTCAGCCCACCCTGGTGCTTCCCTGCCCCTTCTAGAAAGCAGCGCCCTGTGCTTGGCACATCAGCAGAGCCTCGTGCTAATGAGAAAGTACTTGGGAAACAGCATGTAGCACGAAGTGGACTTCACAGTGACCCGACCACATTTTGCTTGCACAGCAGAGCTGGCCAAGACGGTACACATGGCTGCATGTTGTGTGCTAGACAGTTGCTGCTTGGCATTGATTGGATGTGACAGTGTACCAGGTGTGGTCCTAAGTTGGGGACTTAAAATCTAAATAAACCTCCAACTGTCTTTGATGTGTGGTATTTTCCTTTCCTTTCATTCAGTGGTTCTCTGCAGCAGGTGCTGACATTTTTATTATTCACACATACGTCTCCAGGACACCATCTCACCATAACACTTCAAATTTGTGCAGAAACTTTCTTCCACGGAGGCCAGAGCTCGTCTAAATAAACCATCTCTATCATCACAGCATTTTAAACACAAGGAAATCCGCACGTGACGGAAATGGGAGGAAAACCCGTTTTCCTCATCCTGTACCTAGAAACTGAAGAGCACAGCAGGGCACAGCTTTCTTACAGGCCGTGGCTGCCTGAGAGAAGGCCTCAGCCTCACACCCGCTAAGTACCCGTAAGTAAAATGAGGCCAGCTGGAGATGCCTGTGCAAGGAGTAAATGAGACAATTTGTGTGTTAGGTGGGTCATAATTGTCAGGTTATTGAGTTACAAAGACTTTATATGCAACTTTGGTATTGTGTGCAACGAGGTAAGGAGGAAAAACTTGAATTCAAGGACTAGCCTCAAAGCCCACCCGCCTGGGAGCCACGGGACTGCCCAGAGCTTCCTCCTTCTCACTGAGGAAATTATCCCCAACTGGGAACAGCAATATCTCGCCAACACCACCCTTGCCTGGATGCGTCGGGAGGCTCAGAAAAGACAGAACCTTTTCCAGCAAGTGGGGCTGCAGTTTTCAGGTTTTCACCCCCTCCTCTGCCACACAACTTAGTGGCCCAAATATGTCGCCATCTCGTGAACACTGGGATTGGCCCCAGGACTTGATCTGGCCAACCAGATACCGGCAGAAGTGACATGAGCTGGGCCCTTAAATGTGCAGCAGGGTGGATTTGGCCTCCGGTGCTCAGGGGCCTGCTATATGTGAAGTTAGCACAGTTCACCCAAGTGGAGAGAAGGCATCAGCTGTTACTACTGTCTCCTGCCATCTGTAGCAAATTGGCATTAAAAATAGGTTGCAAAAACAGTAATAGTTCACATTTCTTACTTCGTGCCTAGGCACTGCCCTCAGCATTTTCCATGTTTGGTTCACATAATTCACTCCCCAGCTATAGAGCCTATAAGGAGGCCCTATTATTACCCTAATTTTACATATGTGGCAACAAAGTACCAAGGAGGACAAGTGACTTGCCCAAGCTCCCCCCAAAACAATGAACTTGCAGTTTAAAATCATGTCATCCTGAGTCCAGGCCCGAGCTGATGACCACCGCAGGGTGCCTGGAGCAGGGAAGGTGGGACAAGGGAAGGGCAGAGAACTCCCAAGAGCACAAACTCATCCCGATGCCGTGTGCACTGTGATGGGAGCTCCCGCTGCAGAGTGGAGCCCGCCCTGAGCTCTCACCCGCTTCTCACCAGTTACAAGGTCCTGGCAGACGCACCTCCTAACTTCCCTGGCCTCGGTTTCCTCACCTACGCAGCAGTAGTTCAGTGTTAGAGCTGTTAGGAAGGGGCGAGTGCTGTGCACAGAATGACATTAGTTTCTGTCTCTTCTTCAGCAGCCCAGCGTGGAGCAGGAATCACTGCTCCAAGGGTCTCTTGTGCAGAGTGACGTCAGCAAGACACCCAGCAGAAGTCCTGACGGCCACTCTGCCGCCCCTAAGTACCGTCCTCCAGCGGCACCCACGAGGACAGAGTGACCCTTTGTCTGTTGCCGCAGAAACTGAACCTACTGCAGGCAGGAACTTATGAAGCTTGGGCGCTGGATTTTGGTTGATGCTTTTAGATCAGCATCCAAGGGTTTGGTCCCTGATGTCACTCCTGTCTCACTTACCCATGAGTTTAGAAAAATCAAGAATGCCAGGTGGGGAACAGGCACGGGGCCAGGGGCACACAGCCAGCAGCAGAACGGATGGCCTCGGCTCAGAGGCCAGTGACGGCCCAGCCACTCTGTGGCCTGCTTGGCTTTCCAGAAGGTAAAAATATCATTCTTTTATTGCCAACTTCCAAGGTGACACATCCATCCTTTCCCAGTCTTCCAGCCATCTCCTTATCTTTTCCGAGAGAAATGTCTCCCACATCCATTCAGCACACTGTTTATCATAAGGAGTTTGTTCCAGAACTCGGGGCACTTGACGTCTTACAGTCAGCCTCTCCTCTGACCGAGGCTACGTCCTCTCTGAATGTTGCATATCTGAAAGTTTCCCAGGTGACTTAGAAGGCTATGGAGTCTCTCTGCAGCACACAAAAGGGACACACGATGCTGTGTTCTGATTTTAAGCAGCTTGTAAATAGGACCGTTATTGCAGGGCCAGTCTTGAAATATGGTGCTTCACCCTGGTGCCCTTCCTGAGGTCGCTAACCAGGGCTGACATATGAAAGCAGGGCAGAGTCCATAAATTATTATTAACTCTTTGATTTTAATGTGAGTTTCTAAGACGACAAAGTGGAATGACTGGGCTCAAAATCCAGAAACAGGGCCTTGGCCTGCTTGCCAGGGTTTTAACCCTTCAGCCTCAGTTCATCAAGAAGATGATAAAAAACCTGCATGAACACACTTCAACCGCCGCCTCTTACTCCCTAATGAACACAGAAACGTCTATGGCAGAGTATAATTTATAGGAGTTCCAGTACCTGTCATTTCATCTTCACTGCGGGAAGGCCTGTGGCTGACAGCTTTATAAAACACTGATGGTACACCAGCAAAGCAGACCAATTCTGAGGGAGGGTCGCCTTGAGATCATCCAGTTCTTCTGCTGAGAATTTATTTGCAAAAACAACTCGTAGAGCTCCCGGCTCACAATACACCATTTTTTAGACTCAATGAAGCAAATTTTATTAAGTGGAGTCTGATGACGCACATGATTTTTAAATGAGATCTTTTTTTTCAAAAAATGAAAAACATGGGAGGATAACACAAACTAACTTCAGATGGTGAGTTTGACCTCTACTGATCTGAGACTGAAAAAAAATCCTTAATTTTTTTTATCGGAAATTTAATAAAAATCACGCTTCCATGATTTCTGTGGCCATTTCTAAGCAAACTCTCAAGGCTTGTTTCTTCATGTTTGTGAGAAGTCACCACTAGGGGGGTAAACCAACAGCTACCATTACTATGAAGTGGTAAGCATCCTGAATGCCCTTTACATTATGAGGGAAACTTCAACATGCTGTGAGACTTTATAGTAGAGTCCTTCTCCCCACAACATGGTCCACACAAGAAGATCAACAAATCCCTCCTTCTCATTCTCTAATCCTAAATTCCACCCCTCCAACTCAGCTTTTCATTCTCTAATCCTAAATTCTACCCCTCCAACTTTGCTTTTCACTTTCTAATCCTAAATTCCACCCCTCCAACTTTGCTTTTCATTCTCTAATCCTAAATTCTACCCCTCCAACTCAGCTTTTCATTTCTAGAAAAATAAAAATTGAGGGTGCAGCCCTTTCTCCAGCAACTGTGTGAATGGAAACGTCATAAAATCTGCACTGATGTGCAACATGAGATTGTGTGGGACCCTGACTGGTGACTATAAATCTCACTTAAAAAGCACCCCTCTCCCCTTGCCTGTTCACTCACGGCTCCCCCAAAGAGCCATGGCCCCTTCTCATCCAAGGCTCACCCACACCTCAAGGACCCCACCCCCTTCCTTTATTCCCACTCCTCCAGAACAAGCAGCACAGCCCACGGTGGGGCAAGAAATGATCGATTATAGAATAGGAAGAAAATATGAGAACTTTTGTTTACATTTGTTTTCTAAAGAGTGAGAACCCAGGCTTTCATCCTCATAAATACGCAGGTAGAGCTAGTCCTTGGCAGGTTGCCAGCTGGTGTGGCTGGTGACCACGTGTCACCATGTTCCAGGAAGGCTCCAGAGGACAGTGGCAGAAGGCAGGGCCCTCACTCAGGGGTTGGCTTTATGTGTCTTGTGACATGTTGCAGCTCATATGTACCAAATTTAGTGGATTTACGGATTATATTATCTGGTTTTAAGTATACCACCCTCCCCTCCCCAAGAATGCCAAAGTGACTTTAAAGAAAAAGATTCCTAAAAGGTATCCACGGATGAAAATTAGCACTGGTGAGGAAGGCAAAGCCAAGAGCAAGATGAAGGCACAGCTGACAGACCTCTGTCCCTCGGAGAGCCAGGAGCAGTGGGCACCCAGCCACAAGCGTCTGGTTCCTGGAGAGTCCTGCTCCCACTTAGGACAGAGTGTCCCCCCAGGCACTGGATCATGTCGGTATTGAGGAAGTCTTGTCAAAAAGTTTACTTTCCTCATCTTTTGTTAATTCTTATTTTTTCTGTCTATGTGGTAGTAATGTCCACAGAATATTGAGGGAGTAGAACTTAAATTACTGACAAACAAAACAAGCCAGAGTGCATGCCCAACGCTGGTTAATAGACAAGAGGGAATGTTAAAAAAATAAAAGAAGAAGGAAGGCAAAAACTTACTTCTCCCATACCTGTGCATGGATTCCCCCAGAAGCAGGTGTCATGACAATCACTCAGAAGCAGGTCATTACTTGGGAGTGAGCCGGGCACCGTGGCAGTGGGCAGGAGAGACACGGGAGGAGGCTGGGAAGCACAGGGCACCCGCTGTCAAGCAGGTTGTCTCAGGAGAACAGGAGCTTAATGTCCCTGTGTCTGAGGGACAGGGTAGGACATGCCTCAAAGTAGTCCATTCAAGATGACAAGAAAAAGAATCCAGGTATTTACACACCAACACTGTGACTCATTGGCTGAGGACTGCTTCCGGGGGGCATTAATTTTCTGGTACTTCCAGCCTGCGTAAGAAAGCAAGGTAGGCTCTGATGGCCAGAAAGATTCTCAGGTGAGGAAATGCAGGTGATGGCCAAAGGAAGTTAGGCCAGCATGCACCCAAGGGTGCAGGATGGGGGTGGGGGGGCCAGAGAACCCTCTGACAGTAACGCTGGTAACACACACATCATTTCTACTGACATAATCTATTTCCAATATGTGCTTTCTCAGCCTGCCCTGCAAGCTTAGCATGTCCATTTGGTCTCTCCGAACACAAGGCAGGCTCCTCTCAGGCAGACCCCTCATGTGTCTGTGTCTCCCTCTGTTCCTGCCACCATGCCCAGCATTTTGTAGTGAAGCAGGGTCTTCACAGAGGTTCTCAGTATGTTGGGCGATGCCCTCAGCGCTGGGAATGCGGCAGAGAACATACGTTCCTGCCTCGGGAAGTCACACCTTCACAGAGGCTAGTCTCCGTGGCCTGTGCATCTGCTGGCGTTTATTGTATCATAAACAAGCTCAGAATTTCAGTGGCATAAATCTCAACATGTGCTTTGCTCATGGCTCTGTGAGTTGTCCAGGCAGCTCTGCTCCACCCACCTCTCTTCTCCCTCCCTTCCCAGCACCAGGACCCACAGGCCAGGCAGGACATGTTCTTCTCACGAGACGTCAGAAATTCACCAGCAACAACAGCCACCTCCTACGGCCCCAGGTCAGACCCTGGACACTGTCACAGCCACCTTGGTATCACTGGCCAAAGCCATGCTCAGAGTCAGGGAAAGGACACACACTCCATCCACAGAGGTCGGGGACAGCAAATCGCTTGGCAAAGGGTAGAGATTAAGGGAGATTAGTGATTGGGGTCCCCAGTGCTTTTACGTACAGTTTGAAAATAAATCCATAGAAACCTTTTCCGTGAATAGTTACTATTTCTGTACTCCTCACAGAGCTAGTGCAGTGAGCCTCCATTACTTTTCCCCTTCATTTCGTGTGTTTCTGGATGAAAACTACTTTTCCTCTGGGCAAGCAGAGAGGCACCTCACAGGCCAGCCCGGCCTGAGCACCTCTCCCAGGACACCGGGATTAGTCCAGGATGGAAGTCTAAGTCCACACAGCTCACCAGAGGCCTCACTCAGGGTGTGGAGTGAGAAAGCCGGCTCTCCCTCCGAGATCGCAGGTATGGAGGCCACGTCCACCTTAAGCTGAGGCTGCCTTTCCTCCCAAAACTGCAGAAATAAGAGCCGAGCTTCCAATCGTGCACCCCGGGGCCAGCAGGGGTCCCAGACTCTCCAAGCCAGAACCTGTTGAGATTGGGATAGTTCTTAGATGACCGTGACTGAGGGCATTACCTAGGTTGGTTCTTTAGCTGTCCGTGTTTACTGAGTGGATTAACCCATTCCTCGCCTAAACCCTTATTGCAACATATCTCTTCTCTCTCAATGCCTCACTTCACTTTCCGTGCCTGAAATATTTACCTACAGACGTGCTCGATCCTTCTAGACCACGGGGTCTTTGACAAGTAGGGCTCACATCTGTCCCATCTTCATGTGCCTACAGTACTCAGAAGTGCACTTTGTATACGAAACTGTGTGTACACAATTGTGGGTGGATGTGTCTGAATTCCCAGGCCTAAGTACACCGGCTCAGTTTCTCTCCAAGCTCATTCTTCCTCAAACAATCTTGCTGACCATCCTCTCCCCAAGCACTGAGGCACTTTCGCTTTCTCTAACATGCTGTGCTTTTTTTTTTTTTTTTTTTTTGAGACAGAGCCTCAAGCTGTCACCCTGGGTAGAGTATCGTGGCATTACAGCTCACAGCAACCTCCAATTCCTGGGCTCAAGCGAGTCTCCTGCCTCTGCCTCCCAAGTAGCTGGGACTACAGGAGCCCACCACAACGCCCGGCTATTTTTTTGTTTGGGTTGTAGCTGTCATTGTTGTTTGGCAGGCCCAGGCTGGATTCGAATCCACCAGCTCAGGTGTACGTGGCTGGTGCCTTAGCCCGCTGAGCCACAGGCGCCGAGCCAACATCCTGTGTTTTTAACATGAAGTAACTAGCCGTATATATCTAGGAGTCACAGAGAGAACATTCCATCATCAAGCACACTCTCTGTTTTATTTGATGCAACACAGAAAAGCTTCCTTTAAAATGCCTTTTTTTCCTGCATCTCATGTAGGCCATAAGGTTCTTAGGAGCAGAGAATACTGTTTCTGTAATATTCTCTTTAAAAGGACTGGGGTGGGTGGATCCCAGTGAGTCTTCTTTAATAATCATTGACTTAGACAACTTAAAAGAATTGGATTCAGAATTGCAGACAATGCTCACTGAAAGAATACAATGGAAATAATTTAGGGGTCTATTATGTGCCAAACACGTAAAGGATAATTGACGTAAATTATTAATGTATAGTTACAGGATTCAGACCACATGATTTTGAGATTTTACAAGGCTACAATAATTAACAGCAGTGTGATATTATTGTAAAGGTAGATCATAGATCTTTGGAACATAACCAAGAATCCAGAAACAGAACCACACTCACATGTACAACTGATGTTCAAGAAAGATGAAAATTCAGTGAAGGAAGAACATCTTTTCAACAAATATGCTGTAAGAATAAATGAATATCTACATATAAAAAAATTATTTTTATAACTTATAAAAAAGATTAAGACAAAGGGATCATAGACACAAATGTAAAACCCATAACAGTAAAAACTGTAAGAAAACATAAGATAAATTTTAAAAGCACTGTATTAGGCAAATATTTCTTAGAAATGACCCTGAAAACATGCCCATAAAAGAAAAAGTTAGGGCAGTGCCTGTGGCTCAAAGGAGTAGGGCGCCGACTCCATATGCCAGAGGTGGTGGGTTCAAACCCAGCCCCAGTCAAAAACTGCAAAAAAAAAAAAAAAAAGTTAATAAACTAGACTTAAATAAGATTTTATGCTCTTCAAAACACACTGCTGAGAGAATGGAAAATGCACAGACTTGGATAAAATATTTGCAAATAATATATGATGAAAGATTTGTATCCACTATAAGTAAGTGGCTCAATTTAAAAATGAGCAAAAGATTTGAACAGACTCTTTCTCAAACAAAAAATTTGGATGCAAAATAAACACATGAATAAATGTTCAACATCAATCATCATTAAGAAACTACAGATTAACAAACTGTGGTATGTATACACCATGGTGTACTATTCAGCCATAAGAAAAGATGGAGACTTAATATCTTTTGTTTTTACCTCAGTGGAGTTGAAACACATTTTTCTTAATAAAGTTGCTCAAGAAAGGGGGGGAAGTATCCAATGTACTTAATACTAATATGAAACCAAAATATAAACAACTATAAGCCCACAGGAAAGAAAAAACACAAATATAATCTAGCAAGGGGGAGGGGAGAAGTGGGAAAGGAGGGGGATGGGGGAAGGACAATTGGCAGATCTCACCTCATGTGCACAGTGTGAGGGTGTTCTAGGCCAGGCAGGGTGGCTCCCATCTATAATCCTAGCACTCAGGGAGTCCGAGGCAGGTGGATTGCTTGAGCTCATGAGTTCAAGACCAGTGTGAGCAAGAGCAAGACCCATCTCTAAAAACAGCCAGGCATGTGGCAGGTGCCTGTAGTCCCAGCTACTTGGGAGGCTGAGGCAAGGGAATTACTTAAGCCCAAGAGTTTGAGGTTGCTGTGAGCCGCCATGGCACTCTACCGAGGGTGACAAAGTAAGACTCTGTCTCAAAAAAAATAAAATATAAAGGGGTTTGTCACACCCAGTGGGTAAAGGGCTCAACTACAATTTGAACTTTATCTTAGAAATGGAAACAATTTAATCTAAACATTTGTACACTCATTTCAATCTGAAAAATTGATATGTTAAAAAAACTAATTCTTTTAATATTAGTTAAAAAATAATTTTTTAAAATAATAATAAATAATTGAATTTAAAAATTAAAAAACCTACAATGAGATACAGGTACATTCTTGTTAGAATGTCTAGAAAGACTGACCATACCAAGAACTAGAAGACTAGAAATCTCATTCACTGGTGTGAGAATATAAAATTGTATAACCACTTTGGAAAATAATTTGTTGGTTCCTTATAAAGTTAAAAAAAATACATTCAATGTATGATGCAACTGTTTAATTCTGGGGTGTTTACCAAGGAGAAATGAAGGCATATATCCACAAAGTTTTATATGTAAACATCCACAATTGTTTTATCTACGATAAGGCCAAACTGAAACAACTTAGTGTCCACAACAGATGAATGGATACGCAGGTTGGGGTACATCCAGACCTTGAAAAATCCTACTGAGTCACAAAACAACAAAAAAATAGGAATTAAAATTGACACACTCAATATAAAGAATGAACATCATGATGAATAAAAGAAGCCATACAAAAAAGAACACTTTGTAATTCGCAGTCTAAAATTCTAGAGAACGCAAACTAAGCAGATTGGTGATTGCCTTGGGAGGAGGACAGGAAGAATATGGGAGAGAAAAGTTACAAAGGGACACAGGAGCCTTTGGGGGTGATGGACGTTTGCTACCTTGATATTGATGACAGCTTTGTGGGTATATACATCTATCAGACTAATCCAATTGTACATTTTAAATACATGCTATTTATCTTATGTCAATTACACCTTTAAAAAGGAGTTTTATATCTATTTACTCCTGCAAGACAAATCTACAAAAACTATACTATTTTCTCTTGTCTGCAAATGAAATAAACAAACGAGCAAAGCAGTGACTCAGAAAGTTAAGTCTCCCAGCACACACATGCCCAGGGAAAGAGGGCTCAGAAACGGCCTGACTGTCTGGATTATCTTGGATGAATCCATTTATTTTGCTGGGCCTCAGCTTCTCTATAAAGCAAGGGGCTAGTTACCTGTAATTTAAAGATGAGCTGAACATGAATAATTTTTAATAGTTAAATGTCAAATGTTTTCTTCTTTGGCAGATCATATTTTTAATCTCCTCTGTTTGCAGGGAAAGTTCACCTATAAAAGGGTTCTTCTCCCAGCCAGACTAAGGAGGGAGGGAGCCAATTCTCTCCATATGATTCATGAAAACACCAGAGCAAATGACAGGCCCATCCCCAGGAACCCTTTCTACTGCCCTTTGCCAAATTTCTATAAAGAAGCTTGTAAGCAGGATAAATCACACACACACACACAAAGGCATAGAGTATCTTCACATCATAAATTTTACAAAACTGCTTCATGTAAAATAATTTTAGGTCCAGGGACTCCAGTAGAAAAATGTCCAACCTGTCTTCCAATTTGGGAACTTGGAAAAGTTTGCATAGCAGCAGGTCAAGACTCAGTTCATACATCTCAGTGCTTCAGCGCCCCGTGTTTGGCTGGAAAAGCGAGCGCCCGCTTTGCTGGCAGACCGCGCCGTATTCAGAGGTGTGAGCTCTTAACCAAGCCTGTCAAGTTGCCATCAGACATATGGCCAGGTTCCTCTCGTTCTCTCGTAAATAACAATGCGCTCAGCTCATTAGGTGAGTGCTAATACCCCACATCCGCAAACCAAGAAGGTAAAGAGCAGTGAGCTCTCTGGAGCAAACTAACCCAAACCCCTGTCTGAAATAGGCCTGGGTGGGTTAAGGCAGTCAGAGGCTTTTAGTCCATTCACATTTTATCGTCTCTATTTACATTCAAGAAGTCACAAGCTGTGCTTCTACTGGAATCCTGAGTATATGGTAACACCTGTGTCTCTGTCTCGGGACCCTGCCCATAGCAGACTCCGGGACAGGTCTCAGATGGAGAGTCATTTAGGAAATGATCACGGGGCGGGGGGGGGGCACAGGAAGGGAGGGAAGTCACCGTCCTGAGCACCCCACAGAGGCTGGGGAGCGCGCCCCGGAATGTAACAGGTGCATCATACATGGAAGGCATATTTTTAACTTTATAAGAAACCAACAAATTGTTTTCCAAAGCAGGTGTACAATTTTACATTCTCCCACCCGTGAATGAGATTTCTAGTCCACCAATTCTTCTTGGTCAGTCCTTTTGGGCATTCCGGGTCAGCCCAATTAGTGCCTCCCCCCACCGGTAGGTACGCCTGGCAGAGGACCCGTCCAGGCCGC
>CAUYON010167296.1:0-12022 GCA_963573935.1 Arctocebus calabarensis
AAAACCACACCTCTGGTGCATTTAATTTAAGCACCAGTTCCTCTTTCTACTCTAACACATTGCTTCCTTGTCAGAATGATTCTGAAGCACAGTTTTCTTTAGAAAGTTAACCGAACTTGCCACAAAAACTCAGCATCCTCAAGATACTTCTGTGAGCACAGGCACATATTTATTGGCACATAAAGTAAACTTCATCTCCAGATGTAACTGCAGCACCATGAGAGTTCCTAATTCTGTCTCAGTCTACAGATGGAGTGATCACATTCTTTCCTGCATAACCCTACAGTCTACTCTTCAAACCAAAAGGAGGTTGTTGCATAAAAGCACTCAGATAACATTTTTCAGTGAAAAACTGATCCCCTAACGTGTAAGAAAAAAATATGGCACTCAATGGAAGGACAATTCAGCTACTTGGAAAGAATGCCATAAAGGCAAAATCAAAAACAAAAAGAAAAAGCCCTTTGGAAGCAGTATTTTGATAATGAGTTCGTTAGCTGTCAATTTTATTTTATTATTATTGTTATTTTTTTTTTTTATTGAGACAGTCTCCCTTTGTCACCTTCGGTAGAGTGTGTGGCGTCATAGCTCACAGCAACCTCAAACGATTCTCTTGCCTCAGCCTCCCTAGTAGCTGGGGCTACGGGCGCCCGCCACAATGCCCTGCTGTTGTTTGTTTGTTTGTTTAGTAGGCTTGGGCAGGGTTTGAACCTACCAGCCCCAGAGCATGTGGCCAGTGCCCTAACCACTGAACTATGGGCGCCCCAAGCTGTCGATTTTCATCTATGCTCATAGTAGATTTAGGAGATTCAAAATTGAGATACTGGGCTAGGCGCCTGTGGCTCAGCGGGCTAAGGCACCAGCCATGTAAACCTGAGCTGGTGGGTTCGAATCCAGCCTGGGCCCGCCAACCAACAATGACGGCTGCAACCCAAACAAAAATAGCCAGGCGTTGTGGCAGGTGCCTGTAGTCCCAGCTACTTGGGAGGCAGAGGCAGGAGACTCGCTTGAGCCCAGGAATGGAGGTTGCTGTGAGCTGTAATGCCACGACACTCTACCCAGGGCGACAGCTTGAGGCTCTGTCTCAAAAAAAAAAAAAAATTGAGATACTGATAGTGATTTAATATTTGTAATGTGCATACCACTGGGAGTAGGTCTTTTTAAATGAATAATTATTGCAGTCAATTCTCACAGTTGTCTTTGCCACTTATCTTGGCACCTATATGTAACCTATTGCTATTTAACTGTGTGGTTTGTTCATTTTTGTGTGTATGGTGTATGGATAAGACTTTGTTCCTATGTGGTCCAGGAATTCCTGGTAGGAAGTGTTCATATATAATTGTCGAGTTGACTTGAATTGAATCAGGGGCAACAAAAACATGAATAATCCCTAACTCATCTCTTTTTGGCATTTTGGTGTATATTTGTATTTCCATTTCAACACAGATCTGAGTGGGATATTAGAACTTTGCATAATTTCAGATAATAAAGTCACACTGGGAAGAGGTGATTTTGAAGAAAATGGAAAGCAATCCAGTTTATACTCATGCGGAAGACTAAAGCAAGACACCAAGCCCAGACTTAGGGGCCTTTGGCAATTACAAGCTGAATGATTCATATCTACCCCAGGGAATGGGCAAATGAATCAGAAGCCTGTTTAAAAGACCTCCACTAACCACTGAGCATGGATACCAGGGTCCACAGGAATAGGAGGTTGGAGGATCACACACACACACTGAAGGCTCCCTCCTTTAGCTGTCCCTGAGAACCACACTGAATTAGAAAAAGGAAGAATTGAAGTAAATTGTTAAAGTCAACACATAAAGTGAAAAAAGAAAGAAAAAGAATAATCATAACAGCTTTGTTCCCTGTACCAATCACTGAAGAGAAAATTTAAAGATTTACTTCTGATGAGCCTTACTGCAATAACTAAGAGATAACTCTTTCATTGATTCCATACCCATCCACCACTTGCCACACACAGTCAAGCAAATCCTTCCTGAAAACCACTGCTAGATTAATCTTCCTAAGGTAATGCTTTTAGCGTGTCACTCCCCTACAAGGGCATCCATTAGCCTGTAGGATCAAGTCAAAACCAATCAACCTGGTATTCCAGGTCTTCCATCAACTCTATCCACCCTATCTATTCATCCTAATCTCCAACATGATCAGTGGCCCCAATTTTGTCACACTGGTCTCCATATAGTCACATACCATATTCCTGCCTCCATATCTTCATTCATTCCTAGTCTCTGTATCTAAAAGGGTTTCTTTCTGTCTCTTTTTCCAACATTCAACACCTAAAATTTCCTTTTTTCAAATCTCTAGGTTTCAGACTCATGTCCATAAAAGCTGCCTAGTCTTAACCCATCTCTCAGTAGCTATTCCCTTACTTGAAATGCTCACATGGGCCAAATACATACATCCATATCACATGACTTCCACACTTACCTCGATGTCCTCAAATATTTTATTTGCTTCCATAATTACATTATAACCAAAGAACCTTTTGTCTTCACTAATATCACTTAACACAGTCCTCAAGATCCAATCGTCTCTTTAAAAATGTTTGTGGCAATAACAACAAATGTGTGTTAATATTAGGAATTAAGAAATAAAAGCCTGGGTTGATTTTAAGACAATTTAGAGTTAATTGGAAACACAGGCCCCTTAGAACTTTCTATTCTCTACGTAGCCACTAACTGTTCTAAAATGTCCAAATCCCTTTACTTGCTCCATTTTTCTATATTGAACTCATGTTCAATTTATTTTCATTTTGGGGAATTGTTTTTCATGTTTTGTCTTTAATGCTGTGTTTTTTAGTTTGGTGCAAAGGACATGAGCTACCAACAGGCCTTAAATGTTCCAACTGAGGTATTACAGTTTAACCTTTACCCATATCTGTAGCTCAGTAACCTGAACTGATGAAAGAAGAAGATCTATCCCACCAGGAGGCCTCAAGGAAAAGATTCTGTTCTTTAGAATTGAGTTTCACAGTGAGAGTCACTTTCCCTCTCACTTGGATATAAGCTCTCTATGGAGCCTGGAGGATAATTTCATGACTCAAAACAGATGGATTTTTTTCCCCTTTACGTATTACTCTTTACTTTGACAGGTAAAGGAACAGCTGCTTTAATTCCTTTTTCTAACCAAGTATTTTCAAGCCACACTATTTCTTTTTATCTTTTGTGGGTATTTGGCATTCTCATCAAAGGGAATGATTATTTTGTATTCTTAAAAACTGTGTTCTTTTTTGTTCCTTTTAAATAGAATCGTGCAGGGAGAATTTAAAATCTGCTAGGGCAGTGAGTTGGTACGGCACACAGACACCATGATGGTATGGCATTTTAAAAGCAGTAAAACTTTCTGGATACTCCTCAGTTTGAGTCTAATCTACCTGAAAAATACTCAGATATCTTCTGTATTGTCCTCTCTGAGCATCTTTCTATAAAATTTAAATGTCCCTGAGAGCAATAAGTGAGACATGTACATTGTAGTTGGGGTTGTTTTATCAAACATTTCTCTTGACTGCTAACTACCTGTGCATTGTGAGAACCGAAAGGTAATGGTGTGTTTTCCTGATTAGCTCCTCTGGAAATTTCAGAATCAGCTCTACTTAGCTATCTTAGCTTTAGCTTCCATATCTTCCAATACCCTCATCCAAACCCACCGTATATTTTTTAAAGCCACGTACCTTATGCCTTTGCCCAGGTTATTTTCTCCTTCATAGAGTCCCTTTTATACCTTTAGTCACATCATTTTATTAACACTCCTCAAGAAACTGCTGCATTTTTTTTTTTGCCTCGTATTATGCCTCATTCATCCTTCTAGATCTCATTTAAAATGCTTTCTCTTCGAGGAAGCATTCTCTGAATTTCTAAGCAGGTATAGACACCCTTTTGCTTTTCGCTCCCACACTGTACCTCAATTCCACCCCAGCATTTATCACATTATGTTGAAATTATCTCATTATGTACCTGTCCTTTAAGGCTGAGTTCCACAATGGTAGGAATTGGGACTTATTTAGCTTTGCTTTACAGCACATTTGCTACTTTAAATAGTCAATATTTGCTAAAAAAAAAAAAAAAATGAATCACAAGATTAGCCTAAATATAAAATTAAACAGGATGTTAAGTCACTTCCGTAGGTAGCTATTTCATCTTAAATCATAAAGGCTACCTCACCACAAGCACGTGCTTTTTCACAGTAAAAAAGCAGAGCAGGTAACTCTGTGAAGCAACATCAAAATTTAAAAAGGATGTTATTGTTATACTGAAAGTGAGTTTCTAAATATACTTTTCCTGTTTGTCCTTTAAAGGCGCTTCAAGTCATCTTCTCTTTATATTAACTTTGAGAGCTAAACAAAAAAGCTACATGCTGTGAGATCAAATTCATTCACTTGTACATCTAACAAACATTTATCAAACACCTACCATGTACAAGACTGCAACAGTGAGCAAAAGAGGCATAGTTCCTGTATGCATGAAATTTACCAACTAGTGAGGCTAAAGGATAACCAATCAACTACAGAGAAGGAAGGAATAGTGATAAAAGTATAAATACTTTACCACTATCACTTTCATCTTTATAAACACTTATGAAGATTAAAGGATAAAAAGTAATGGGGTACAGATGCAGCTATTTTAGGCAGAGAAATCTTGAAGAGATGAACAAATGACCTGTGAAAAAAATGTAAAGACAGTGAGCGAGTAATGTCACTACCAAGGTGAAAAGGGGCAGGATCAGCAAGTGCAAAACTGCAGAATGGAGGTGGAACTTGGTAACCTGGCAACAGCAAAGAAGCTGGAGCTGCTGGAATGGAGAGAGCTGGGAGCTTGGGAAAAGATGGAGTCAGAGAACTAGCAAAGATCCAGATTATATCGAATTTTGTAGGTCATAGTACAGTCTTTGGCCTTTATTCTAGAAAGACATTTGATAGCATTGAGCAGGGAGATGGATTATATAATTTCATTTACATGTTCTTATAAATAGTCTTACCTCAGGCTGCCATAACCAAATACTAAAGACTGTTTTAAGCAACAGTGATTTATTTCTCACAGTTCTAAAGACCGGAAGTCTAAGATCAATACGCCAGCAGGGTGAGTGTTTGGTGAGGGCTCTCTTCCTATTGTAGACAGCCACCTTCTCACTGTATTCTTACACGACCTTTCCTTACTGCATGCAGGTGGACAGGAAGAGGAAGAAAGTTCTCTGGTGTCTCTTCTAACAGCACTAACCCCATGGCCTAGGGACCGTTCTCATAACCTCATCTAAACCAAATTACTTCCTAAAGGCCCCAATCCCAAACGCCATCACATTGGAGGGTAGGCTTTTAATATATGAATGGGGAGGAATACACAATTTAGTCCATAGCAGAAAACTTGGTCTGAGTATTGAATGGAGAATAGACTATCAGAGACAAGAGTGGAAACAGGAAAACTAGCTGTAAATATATTGCAGTAATCTAGGTGAGAATGATAATAGGTTAGACCAGGGTGATAGTGTTGGTAGTAGTGAAAGGTAGCGATTTGGGGGCACGTTTTGAAGGAATAGCCCATCGAAACTGCAAAAACAATGCATGGGGGTTATGAAAGAAAATATTCAAGAATGACTCCGAGGATTCTGATCTGAACAACTTGTAAATGGTAACTTGATTTACAACAAACAGAAACACTGAGGACAGAGAAATTTGGGTGGGAGGAGATGGATTCAAAAGCTCAATGTTGAGCATGGCAGGTGTGAGCTGCCAAGTAAGCAGTAGAATCCATCAGCCAAGAGCTCAGGGAACAGGTCTAAAATAGAGATAAATTTGGGGACCAATAATGTGTACACGATATTTAAGGCCCCAAAATGCCAAAATGATATCACCTATAGAACAAATGTAGGTAAAAAAGAAAACAGATCTAAGGACAGAGCCCTAGGGCGTTCCCACACTTAGGGAACAGCGATAAAGAGGCAGAATCCAGAAAATAAGGCTGAGAAGGAACAGCTAGTGAGATAGTAGGAATAAACAAACAAGCAAAAAGACAACAATAACAAAACAGGATACTGTACTATACTAGAAGTCAAGTGACAAGTGAAGAAAGGATAACAAATCAGAAAGAATGGTTATCTGTGCCAGTGTTGCTTGGAAATCAATAAATGACAGCCGAAAATTGACCTTGGAGTTGCAAACACAAGCTTCATGCCCTTTATCAATAACAGTTGTAAAAACGTGAATTAACTTGATGAGCAGTGGCTACTTTCAGAGGTAATTTAACTGAAAATAGGCTAAAAATGTAGCCTACATAGCAAAGAGAATTTTGTACTGATAATAGTTTATGGAACGTTAAACATTAACATCGCAAGGTTGTCTCAAAAGCCTTCTCTGGAGATCTATAAAATATGTTGGGTAATGATTTAGGGCTGCTGGGGGCCGAAGATTATTTAAAGATAATCCTGCAGGGAGGTGTAGGCTAGACTGTCTACAGATCATTTTCAGCTTTCAGGAAACTTTACTGTCCTTTATACAAACCAATGGTTTTTACAGAGCAGCCAATTAGGACTAGTCCACTTTTATAGATCTCTTTGTGCATGGAGATGTTAAAGAGGTGTACCTCACATTTTAGAAGGGGAGGTTTGGTTAGAAGGAAATGAAAAGCTTGAGCAGTGGTGTGCAGAGAAAGAAGCGAAGTAATGAAAATACTGGGGAGTCTTTTCCTGATAATTGCCTATAATAAGATGCTGCCAAGAGTGCTACTTCTGACTCCTAAATGCACTTGCAATTTCTTGGTTCAGGGATGAAAATAGAACTGACAAAATTTTAATGAAAATAAAAAAATCTATGATACGTGACTAGATGTTAGTCAAATATAACAATGCAATTGGGGTTAAACACGAAACAAGATTGCTTTACTCATATCCAGGATGAAAGAAATTTAAGGTGTTAAAGTCATAGAATGTGTTTATAGTTGGATATATGCTTAGCAGAAGACTCAGCACCAGAGGAATCACTCAAATAAAACTTGCTTAAATAAATGTCCATCATTTTGTAAAAATTTGAATGGCACTTGTGCTGGCGAAATGAAATTCCCTGAATTACAAATTTTCTGCGCTGATCGTATGTTCCACTCAAGCATGAAATTTGTCCAAAAAATATGCTGTCACATCCACCTGTTTTTGTAAAGAAAATACAAACTTACTAAAGAGTTTTACTTAATGTGATATATCTAGGTTTTAGGTTTGTCTCCTATGAAATCTTAGGATTTGGCTAGATAATTCATCAAATAAGAAAGGAAATGACTAGCAAAGGCTTGTGTAAAAGACAAAAGATTAAACATTATTTTTGGAATGGCTAAGGTGCAAAATACTGACAGCGCCAAATGCGAGCAAGAATATGGAGCAAAATGGACTTGCATGCATTACTGGTGGGAATGCAAAAATGGTATAGCCACGTGAAAGTTTCTTACAAAACTAAATATAGTTTTGTTATATGATCCAGCAATTTGTGCTCCTTGGTATTTACCCAAATGAACTGAAAACACTTTCCCACAAAAACCTGCACCCATGAATGATTGTAGCAGCTTTATTCATAATGGTCAAAAATTGGATACAAGCAAGATATACTTCAATAAGTGAGTGGAAAAAGAAACTGTGGTGCATCCATACAATGGAATATTATTTGGTGATTAGAAAGTAATAACTGAGCTTTCAACCCATGAAGAGACATGGAGGAACTTGAAGTGTATATTCCTAAAACAAAGAAGCAAATCTGAAAAGACTGCATAGTGTATGATTCTGACTATGTGACATTCTGGAAAAGGCAAAACCATGATCAGTGGTTACTAAGGATTCAGAAGGAAGGGACGAAACAAGGAGCATTTTTAGGACTGTGAAACTATTCTGTGTGATACTTTAATGGTGTTGCATGTCATTGCATATCTATCAAAACTTACAGTCTACAACATAAAGAATGAACCCTAATACAGCCTTTTGGGAAATAAATATGAAGAATCTTCAAATAACTGAAAGTAGACCTTTCATTTGATCCTGCAAGCCCATTGTTAGATATATTCCCAGAAGAAAAAAATATCATTTTATCATAAGGACATTTGAATTCAAATGTTTATAAATGCTTACTTCACAGTAACAAAGAGGTAGAAACAGCCCAAGGACCGATTAATCCATGAATGGATTTATAAACTGTGGCATATGTGTTCCATATGCTTGAAATAGATGGAGACTTTGCATCTATTGTGTTACCTGGATGGATCTGCAGAACAGTCTCTTTAGTAAAGTATCTCAAAAATGGAAAAGTCAAGCATCCCATGTACTCAGTACTAAGTTGAAACTAGTAGATGAACAACAACAGACACACATGAAACTGAGGAAGGGGAGAGGGTTTGGTAAGGTCTCACCTAATGGGTACAATGGCACACTTACTGGGTGAAGGATTCAACTATAACTCAGACTTTACCTTTCACAATGTAACTTAATCCTATGTACCCTCATATTAATCTGAAATGAAAAAAGAGTAAACTCTAATGTAAACAATGGATTTTAGTTAATATTAAAGTATCAGTATTGGCTCATCAATTGCAACAAATATATCACACTAATGCAAGAGGTTAATAATGTGGAAAACTGTCCAGGGGAGGTGAGGGGTTATGAGAATTCACTGTATTTTTCTGTAAATTGATTTCAATTCTAAAAATAATCTCTTTTTTAAAAACCACACAAACTGGGGAGGTGCCTGTAGCTCAAAGGAGGAGAGTGCCAGCCCCATATGCCAGAGGTGGCGGGTTCAAACCCAGCCCTGGCCAAAAATCGCAAAAAAAAAAAAAAAAACTCACAAACTTCTGAACCTGACTCACTAAGAAATAGAAAATCTGAATAGATCTCTATCAAATTAAGAGGTGAAAATATTAGTTAAAATTTATTGCACAAAGAAAAGTCCAAGTTCAATGGCTTTACTGCTGAATTTCATCAAATAGTTAAAGAAGTAATAACACCAATCTTTCACAAACTCTTTCAAAAATAGAAGAGCTGAATGCTGTGGAGCTCACCTACAGTCCTAGGGACTTGTTGGAAGACTGAGGGGAAGTATAGGAGGCTTATGCCTACGAGAAATATAGTGAGACTCCTCATTTCCAAAAAACTAGAAAAGAACACTTCCTGTCTCAAACCATAAGGTCCTAATATCAAAGTCACGCCAAGAAAATAAACTACTAACCAACATCGGTCATAAAAAAGAAACATAAACCCTGAACACAATTAGAGCAAAACAAATCTGGCAACATATAGATGATAATGTGTTTTTAATTCCAAATTTCAATATTCTTTGTTGCTATATAAAAAAAGCAATTATTGTATATTAACTTTGCATCCTACAACTCATAATTCCTTATTAGCTCCATGGGTTTTTTGTTTATTCTTTGGAATTTTTTTACATAAACAATCATGTCATCTATCAACAAAAAAAGTTTTATTTAGGGCAGCGCCTATGGCTCAAAGGAGTAGGGCGCCGGCCCCTTATGCCAGAGGTGGCAGGTTCAAACTCAGCCTCGGCCAAAAACTGCAAAAAAAGAGAAAGTTTTATTTCTTCCTTCCCAAACAGTACATCCTTTATATCCTTTCTTATTGTATTAGCAGGACTTTCAGTACAATGTGGAATAAGAATGGTGAGAGGTGACACCATGCCTTGTTCTTGACCTTAGCAGGAAAGCATTTAGTTTCTGACCACAGTGATGTATGTAGGATTTCTATAGATGGTCTTCATCAAGTTGAGAAAGTACCCTCTAGTCCAAGTTTGCTGAAAGTTTTTACCATGACTGAGTATTGGACTTTGTCAAATACTTTTTCTGCATCTATTAATATAATCATGTGACTTTTCCTCTCTAGCTTTTTGATGTGATAGATCACATTAATGGATTTTCAAATGTTGAACGAGCCTTGCATATCTGGGATAAATCCCACTTGGTCATGGTGTAGAATTCGTTTTATACATCTTTGGAACCAATATGAGAATTTTTGCATTTATGTTCATGAGAGATATGGGTGTATGGTTTTTCTTTCTTGTGATATCTTTGGTTTTGGTATTAGGGTAATACTGCCCTCTTAGAATTAGTAAGTATTCCCTCTGCTTCTATCTTCTGGAAGAAATTTCTGCTTTAATTTTTATCACTTTTTCTATTGAATTAAATTGAACTTGTTCTTATTTTTCCAGTTTCCTGAAGAGGAAGCTTAGATTATCAATGTAAGATCTATTCTAATACGTGCATTGAATGCTGCACATTTTCCCCAACCATTGCTTT
Organism: Arctocebus calabarensis; assembly: GCA_963573935.1. Lineage (NCBI taxonomy): Eukaryota > Metazoa > Chordata > Mammalia > Primates > Lorisidae > Arctocebus > Arctocebus calabarensis. The sequence continues at coordinate 10,290 of CAUYON010167296.1, forward strand.
CACTGAATTCCAGAAATTAGATAAATTGTATTTTCACTTTCTTTTCTTTTTCTTTTTCTTTTTTTTTTTTTTTTAAGAAACAAAGTCTTGCTCTGTCACACAGGCTGTATTGCAGTGGTGTGATAGCTCTGCAGCTTCAAATTCCTGGGCTCAAGCTATTCTCCCACCTCAGCGTCCTGAGGAGCTAGGACTACAGGTCCTTGCTACCACACTCAGCTTCCTTTTTGTTGAGCTCAAAATGTATTTTGATGTATTCTGAAACTTTTTCTTTAACCCATGCATCATTTAGAACTGTGTTTTTTAGTCTCCAGCTTTGCAATTTTCCAACTATCTATTACTGATTTCTTGTTTATTTCCAATGTCATCTGAGAACATACATTGTATAATTTCTTTTCTTTTAAATTTGTTGTGTTTTATGGCCCAGAATGTGGTTTATCTTGGTGAATGTTCCATATCAGCTTAAGCATGTGCTTCCTGCCCACTGTTGGGTAAAGTATTCTATAAATGTCAATTAGATCCAGTTGATTGATGGTGCTGTTCAATCTATCTGAGGCCTTAACTAATTTTTCTACTGGCTGAATCTGTCAATTACTGATAGAGGGATGCTAATGTCTCCAACTATAATAGTAGAATCACTTTTGTTTTGAAGTTTTATTAGTGTTTACCGAACCTATATTAATACTATATCTTGTTGGGCACATACCCATTCAAGATTTTTATGTCTTCTTGGAGAATTAACCCCCACAATACTTTTGCTCTTTTAGTGTTACTTTTCCTTGCTTTCAAGTCTGATTTGTCTAAATATAATATATAATATTGACATAGAGACTCTAGCTTTCTTTTGATTATATGAACATGGTTTACCTTTTCCATTCCTTTATATTTTATCAATCTGAGTCTTTATATTTGAGATTTCTCATAGATAATATATATTTGGATTATGTTTTTATATGTATTCATACAATCTCTGTACTTTAATATGTCTTTTTAAACTATTGACTGCTAAAATAATTATTGATATAATTGAATGAATATTAAACATATGTTATTATTTCTGTTTCTGAACCTTGTTCTTTGTCTCCTTCATTTTTCTTTTTTTTTTTCCTACTCTTTTACTGCCTTCTCTGGTTTTAATTGAGCATTTGATTTATTTATTTGTTTTTGTTTTGTTTTTATTAAATCATAACTGTATACATTGATGCATTTATGGAATTCAGTGTACTGATTTGATATACAATTTGAAATGTTTACATTGAACTGATTAACACATTCATCACAATTATATTCTTTTCTTAATAGTTTTGAAATGTACCATTACATCATGCACATTAGGTGAGGTCTCCCCAAACACCCTCCCTCCTCTCCTTCCTCTCTCCCCTCTCCTCTCTCTCCTCTTCCTTTCTATTTTCTGGACTATAGTTATTTTTTTACCATTCGTATGAATGTATAGGTGATTATATATTGATTTCATACTAGTATTGAGTACATTGGATACTTTTTTTCCCATTCTTTTCTTTTCTTCTTTTTTTTATTAAATCAGAGTTGGGTGCATTAGTGCAATCATGGGGTACAATGTGCTGGTTTTATACACAATTTGAAATATTTTCATCAAACTGGTTAACATAGCCTTCACCGCATTTTCTTAGTTATTGTGTTAAGACATTTATACTCTACAGTTAGTAAATTTAACATGTACCATTGTAAAATGCACCGTAGGTGTGTTCCCACCGATT
>CAUYON010167297.1:0-41063 GCA_963573935.1 Arctocebus calabarensis
TTTATTTATTTATTTATTTATTTATAGCCTGTTGTCCCAGGCTAGAGTGCCATGGTGTCAGCCTGCTTCACACCAACTTCAAACTCCTGGGCTCAAGTGATCCCCCGGCCTCAGCCTAGCAGCTCAGACTAAAGGTGCTTACCACAAGGCTAGTTTTTCCATTTTTAGTACAGACGGAGTCTCACTCTTGCTCAGGCTGGTCTTGAACTCCTGAGCTCAAGAGGTCCACTCGCCTTGGCCTCCCGAAGTGCTAGGATTACAGGCGTGAGCCACAGCATTCGGTCCTATTTAATTTCTATTAATTTTATTTTAAATTTAAATAGCCACCTGTGACTAGCACTACCACATCAGGCAAAGCAAATGTAATATGTGCAGGCCACTTAGGTGCCCTAAGAGGTCAATAAATACCTGATTCCTGCAACTTGTTGGGACTGGCCCTCACTTCCACCGAGCAGGGTTTAATTAAAACTCCACAGTTTATCCTGGCTGTCTTATAATCATAACTTTTAAAGCTTTCTCTCTTCATTCCCATCACGTAGCTGCAGATAGTCCCGGCCTTTCAAGGCTCTGTCTTACTTTCCACTTTAGTTGTGTGCAAATGTAAAAGCACATTCCTCACACAGGGCATCTTCAGCCTCCTGTCCAGATGCTTTATGGATCCCTGGAGTTTCTGTACCAAGGACGCAGGCACAATGGCTGGTCTTTGTTCTGAATGCCTCTCTGGGCAGGCTAAATATTTCATCTTAAATGCTGCTTTAATATCTAGCGTGGGATGTGCCAGATGGAAATTATCCTATGGAAACAGTGATAGTTTGCACACAAGAGGATTGATGTGTCTGGATTAGAAAGGCTGTGGGATCATCCTGGGGCATTTCTCAGAAACGCTGATGGATACTCACTGCAGAGAAACACAGCCCCTTTGGCGATGAAGGCAAACTTTTGGAAATGTCACAACAATATAACTCACCTGTGCATCATAGCAAAGCTGGAATTGTGGTTGCCGGGCCACTTGATACATCCTTTCAGAGGGTATGGTATGCAAATACGTGTCGATCTGGGGGAAACTGGGTCTACAACCACCCAGGCTAAATTAGTGTTGGAATTTACTATAAACTTGTGGGTCAAAACCAAGGTGATATCTAAAAGGGCCAGTACATTCAGGAAACCAATGAGCTTTAGGTTTCCTAGTCGCTTGCATTAAATAGCAAGTGGTGTAGACGTAGGGTTCTTAGCGCCTTCAAGATATGAGATACTGATGAGTGCTTTCCAAATTAAAGGACAGATGGGATATAAAACACCTACTTTGGATTTTGTCATATAATATCCACTTGTAAGTTAGTTTCCTTTTCCACCTTTTGTCCCCTCACTTTTGGGACTTCAGGATCTAGGGAGGAACCCTATCTAAAGGAGTCTTCTCCCAGGGAAGCTGTGACAGACCCCTCCCGCCATGGAATAGAGATGCCCTGGAGGACTCGTGGGGCAGGGCACAGGTGAGCGATAACTCTGCACACGCCACTCCAAGCACAGTAAACGCAATTCCTCTCTGTTGTAAGGACCATAACCCAGAACATAAACAATTCTTAGTGTATGTTCCAGGAATGAGCTCGAATTACAAACCACTAAATGCAAGAAGAAATAAACCTGTGTGACACACCTTTAGGGGGGCAAGACACAAGTATAAGAGGGACTTTACCTAACAGATGCAATCAGTGTAACCTGCTTCTTTGTGCGCTCAATGAATCCCCAATAATAAAAAGAAAGAAAGAAAGAAACCATCATAACCAAGAGTTAGCAGAAACTACAAATTGAAGAAAGGATGGATATTGGAAACATTGGATACCTCAATGTACATGTAAAATAATTACGTTAAATATACAGTAGAACCTTTGTAAGTTGACCACCCAAGAGACTATAGCAAACTGGTTAACATACGGAGGCAGTCACCATAGTTAACCACTGACATGTACATGTGGTGCATGTCCAGTCTATAAAAATGGGGTCAACGTAGGGAGGTGGTCAACTATGGTGGTTCTGCTGTACTTACGGAAATATTTAAAAGTATTGACTATATGAATAGGGCCAAGAGACTAACAAAATGATATGGCAAGTTATAAAAAAATCTTGTAGAAATAAAGGAATGTGTAAATGATGGCAATGAGAAGCCCCATGGATAAGTTAAATAGCAGTTAGACCTAGCTGAAAAGAGATTGGCAAAGTGTAAATTAGGTCCAAAGAAATTATTCAGAAAAAAATGACAGAGATAAATAAGACTTAAAAAAAGTAAGAGAAAGCTCCATTGTAAGGAGGTTTAACTAGATTCAGTTCAGAGTTTCAGAGGAAAATAAAATAGAGGAAAAGCAATATGCAAGAGGTACTAAAAACATTCCAAAATCACAGAAAGTCTCAAACTCCCAGCTTCAGGAAACCCAAACAAATCCCAACCAGATAAATAAAAGTCAACACACTCACGTAAAGGGGGACAGAAAAGTTTATGAAAGTATCATGGATAAAAAGGACATATTATACTAAAATTAGGCTGACATGTAACTTCTCAGTACAATCAATGAAAGCTAGAAAACAAGAAAACAACATCTTCAAAATGCTGACGGAACGTAATTATCAACTGAGATGTGTACGTTCACAGAAACTATCTTTTTAGAAGGAGCAAAATAAGTAAATTTTGAACAAGAGCCAAGACAGCGCATTATAAGTTCTCTATATAGTTTAAAAATAACACGCAAGGTCTAAGTTAAGGGGTAATTTACACAGATTGTCCTCAATAAAAATATATTACTATTATAATCAAAACCAAACTGTCACTCATATGTGTAACGCTGTGAGGACGTAATGACTTAGAGTGGTACGATAAAAGCTACTCTTCAAATTCTGTGACTAGTGACCAGCATAGACTCTGATACAGGAAAGATGGCCAACAAATATTCATTGGCTGGCTGACTATTTAATATCATTTTCTGGCTTGTTTTTTTGGAGACAGTCTCACTTTGTTGCTTAGGCTAGAGTGAGGTGGCACAGTCAGAGCTCACTGCAGCCTTCAATGCCTGGACGTAAGTGATTCTTCCCCCTCAGCCTCCTGGGGGAGGTAGGACCACAGGCACGGGTACCCACCAACGCATCAGACTAAATTTTAATTATTACTTTTTTTGAGAGATGGGGTCTTGCTATGTTGCTCAGGCTGGTCGCAAATTCCTGGCCTAAAGTGGCCCTCCTTCCTTGGCCTCCGAAAGTGCTAGGATTACAAGCATGAACCACCATGTCCAGCCTACTAAGTTTTTTTTTTTAATCTCTCTTCCCATTTGGGCATCCATTTAAGGGTGTCATTTTCTTCTTTTTTTCTTTTCTTCTCTCTCTCTATTTTTTTTTTTTTTTTTTTTTTTTTTTTTGAGACAGGGTCTCATTCCTGGGCTCAAGGGATTACTGCCTCAGCCTCCTGAAGAGCTGTGATTACAGGTGCATGCCACTACACCTGGCTAATTTTTCTATTTTTGTAGAAACAGGGTGTTGCTCTTGCTCAGGCTGGTTTTGAACTCCTGGCCTCAAGCAGTCCTCTCACCTGGGCCTCCCAGAGTGCTAGGATTACAGGTGTGAGCCACTGTACCTGGCCAGCGGGTCATGTTCTAAAGCTACCAAATATAGCATGGTTCTGTTACTTACCTACTAAAGGTTGAACTAGCTTATCTCAGGTTGAGAACTATAAAAGGCGATTATAAACAACGTAATACCAGTTTCTACTGAGATAGTTGCTGGCAGCATAGTGAAGAAGAGAGACTGCAAATCCCTTTCCACAGCTTCCACTCCGAGAGGGCCACAAGTATCCACGCATATGGTGCTGGGCACACTTAAAATATTTTAAGTGACATTTTGGCATAAGTTCAAATGTGACTTTGAAGAGCAGTGGACAGCAGGGTGAGAAAAACTGCCCGTGATCAGCGGAACTGGTGCCAGCTTCACGTCTCTGGGCTCCACGCCGGTCACTCTGACAGTGAGTCTAAGTCACATCCGTGAACTACGAGTCTTGAGCTAGGTGGTCTCAAGAGGGTTTCACACTGTTGTCAATCAATAATATTTTATCGTAAGAATGATTTTGGTCACAGTTCTGCTACTCCCGTCAACAAAAGAGCTACAGAAGCATCTTTAGCTGTGTCTTCAGAACGATCCTCCCTGGGGCACCTCGAACTTAGCTGTGGTCTGAGTCCACCATCAAGGCTGACTTCACCTTGTGACACAGCAACTCACTGGGCCTGGATACATGTAAGGGCTCATGGAAATTTTATTTTAATTTCTTTTAAAATTACAAAAAAATAACATTAAAAACAGCTAATATAGGGTGGCGCCTGTGGCTCAATGAGCAGGGAGCCGGCCACATATACCAAGGACAGTGGGTTCAAACCTGGCCCTGGCCAAACTGCAACAAAAAATAGCCCGGTGTGTGGCAGGTGCCTGTAGTCCCAGCTACCTGGGAGGCTGAGGCAAGAGAATCACCTAAGCACAAGAGCTGGAGGTTGCTGTGAGCTGTGATGCCATGGCACTCTGCCAAGGGCAAAGAAGTGAGACTGTCTCTAAAAAAAAAAAAAAAATAGCTAATATAATAATAAATGCTGCCCAGATTATATGGTATATTGTCTTTATACCAACTCAGTCATAAAATATAATTTGTATTCTTTATTTTTTGGAGGAAAGGGCCCATGAATTGTAATGTAGTCCTGTACACTCGAGGTCCTAATATGCAGGAATTTATAAAACTTCAGGTTACATACGGCCTAGGAGACACTATAAGGGTCTCTGCGTTCTAGGTCCAGAAGTTGGTACTCGGTGGTTACATTTACAAACAAGTTACTTTTTTACACTGTGAGAGTTAAACTAGTCAAAGGAACATGAGACCAACGATTTATAAAAAATGACCTTAAAATACAGGAAACCTCTCAGGAAGAACTAAATTGGGATATTTGTGATAGTAACTGTAATTGCTCTTTAGCATTTATGACAAACCAGGTGCTATGCTAATTGTGTTACGTGCATTATCTCATTTACTCTCCCCAGTAACCTGTGAGCAAGTATTAATTGTTATGAACTTCAATGATAGAGGAAGAAACCAAGGCTAAGGAAGATTGAGTTAACTTGCTGAGTGTCACACCTTTGTACAGTGGCAGAAAGAGTATTTAAACATAGAAGTGGATGTGGGAGAATGCTGGGATGCCCCCATCAAAAGCCCCTCATCAAAATGCCTCGTGGTGCCCACAGGGCTCAGCCAGGACAGAGGAAGTCTGGGTGGAGCAGAGGGAAGGTGGGCTCCATCGGGCTTAATCCTAAGCATTATAGGCAAAACACCAGGGTTACTAGAAGAAATGTAATTTATTTCATGACCAAGTGCCAGACAAAAACCTCTTAAGCAAGACACGAGCCAGTGGAATTCTGCCACTCTGCACAGCATGATTCCCAGGTTAAGCAATTGTCAGGGGGCCTTCCATGAGAAACTCCTGAAAACAAGTTTCATGTTCACGATAAACTGTCAAGGTCATAGAAATTGAATTGGGGAAGATTTTGCTTTTCTGAGATCTAATTTGTCAATGGTTGCTGAACAAGAGAATGAGAAATTTTGAAATTAATTTAAGAGATATAAGGAAGTGACTGTCCGACAAGCGGGTGGGAATCACAGAAGTTAGATCACCAGGCAGTGAGATATCAGGACCGCAGTGCAGGAGAAAAAAGAAGAAACAAGGAAACGTTCTTTGGCCATGCTGCCAAGGGTGCTAAAGATTTCTGATGACATTGGAGGTTTAATTACTACTGTGCACGGCGTTTGTAGTTTTTAGTAAATAACTGTGCACAAGCTAATGGGAGTAATTTGTTTATAGTTCTTATTCCATATGGTCTTCATTAAGTTATTCCCTTCCTTAGGTTATGAATGTAACTTAATGAGTATATTATTGTGATTTTTATTAAGGGATGAATTAATGAGATCATCTAGTATTAACATCGCCATCAGATAGGCCTCCGTGCCGTACAAACTGTGCCTTTTATTCTCTGATGCTCTGCCAGCTTGGGCCTTGCAGAGGCTGGAGAGACTGTCCTTCCAGGGATGACTAATTTCTAGAGATAAAAACTCTGGAGTGTGCACTGTTCATATGCAGACCAGCCAATGCAGAGCTCATTACCAACCCCTACCGCCTTTATTGGCCTGTCACATGCTGGACCACGTCCACCTGCCCATCTCCCCATGGTCAGGTACCAGACAACGGAGGGTGGTCCCTCTGCCCCAGAACCCACTGACTCCAATTCTAGGCACCTTTACCCTGCCTCATCGGTTCTGTCTGGCAGAAACCACAGCAAAGGCTCTTGTCCACATTCTCCCAGGCGCCCTCCGCTCCCTGCCCCACCCAGGCACCCCCGCGGTGTGCCCTGCCTCCTCCTCTTTGCATCCCTAAAGTGTTTCTAGTGTTTCCTGATCTGTTGGCCTTGCCATACCTAGATAATAACCTACATTTAGAAAATTGGCTGTTATCTTTAAGATTCTGGTAACTCGGGTACGCGGGGTAGAAGGTATCATCACCGCACTAGTCAGCTTGTGTGACAATCAGAGACTGCGTGGCTCAAACAGTAGAGTTTATTTCCTCGAAGTTCTAGAAGCTGGAGGTCTAAGGTCAGGGAGCCAGCACTGTCGAGCTCTGGTGAGGGCCCTCTTTGTGGCTTAAGGATGGCTGCCTTCTCACTGTGTCAGAGAGGGGGTGGGGGGCGAGAGAGAGAGAACGCTCTCTTGTGTCCCCCCTTATATGGAGACTAATCCCATCCTCATGACCTCATCTTAACCTGATTGTCTCCCAAAGACTCCATATATATTTCTCCCAAAGTCTCTCTCCAAAGACTGCATATCACTTTGGAGGTTAAGGCTTCAGCATGTGAGTTTTGAGGGGACAAAAACATTTAGTCCCAGCTCAATGCCTGTTGCTCAGTGGTTAGGGCGCTGGGCACATACACCGATGTTGGCGAGTTTGAACTCAGCCTAAGCCAGCTGAGCAACAATGACAACTGCAACAAAAAAAAAAATAGCTGGGTGTTGTGGTGGGCACCTGTAGTCCCAGCTACTTGGGAGGCTGAGGCAAGAGAATCGCTTAAGCCCCAGAGATGGAGTTTGCTGTGAGACATGCCAAGGGCGACATAGTGAGGCAATGTCTCCAAAACAAAGAAAAAACAAACAAAAAAAAAGCATTTAGTCCCTAGTGGCATCTGAACCAGGTTTATTCTGGTCTGGGCACCTAAGGCACATCACAAAAGGATTTAAGGGTGTTTTTCCCACGCTGAGCATAGGAGAGAAACATACGGCCTAACGAACGTTAATATTTGGGCCACTACATAAGGGATTTTGTGGCTGGGTAAAATATCGAAATGTAATTGTATCTAAGCCATGGGAGAGAGTAAGGGAAGAGGGGTTTGACCACTGTCTCAGGGCATCGTGGGGAGTGAGCATGTGAGCACACTCAGGAAATTCACATCCAGATTCCTGGTCAACACCAAAATAAGGGCAAAAACACTTTTAAAAGAAGAATGTGAAGAGGCAGTGCCTGTGGCTCAAAGGAGTGGGGCGGCAGCCCCATCTGCAGGAGGTGGCAGGTTCAAAACCCAGCCCCGGCCAAAAACTACAAAAAAAAAGGAAGAATGTGAATTACTCTCATGGGCGAGTCAGATTTAGAGGGTGGAAGAGAAATTAAAATTCTAGATTAGAGTATGACACATGTTTGATTTTAGACATCTAAAGAGACAAGAAGCCCCGCGACACCACTGGTCCTCTCCTCTGCACAGCACAGCTCCTGTCTGTCCAGACCCACCTGTCCCCCGAGTCCTTTGTACGGCAGGAGAAGTCTGGAGAAGGAGCAAAGCTGGCCACCACGAAATGGGACATTTATAAGCCACCACAGTAGGGACACAGACAGTGCTCACCTCGGAAGGTCGCTGTCAGTTGAGATGTGTGTATACAAAGCAACAGGCACACAGCCTGGGTCCCCATGGCTGCTCAGTCTGGGCAGCTGTGTTACCATCCACACGGCACCTTCAGATGAGGGCACTGAGGCTTAGGAGACACCATGCAGCTATCCCTAGGGTCATACGGTGATACATGGCGGGGCTGAGCCCCAAATCCACACACACAACGCTACGCCCCTTCCTCTGGTTCGGCAGAGGGCACCCCCGTGTGCATTATCACTGGCTGAGGCCTGAATGATGTCATCACACTCCGCCATCCTCTGCTCCAGCTCCACGCTTACCACGCCGCCCCTCTGCCTTCCCAGGAAAGGGTGTCAGACGGGTGCTCTGGTGGCAGTGTGCCACTAGTCATGACAAGGAATCTTCCCGACCATTAACCCCAGGTTCATGAACTGACATTGTGGCTGGTACAGAGGGAGTTTCTGCTTCGCTTTTTGTTTTGTATCACTCAAGCGTGCTCGCTCTGGGCACACTGGCAAAATCCAGTTCCTGATCTGGGAAGCTGGTGAGCAGAGCACGGAGTGGGGACCATGACAAGGGATTGCCACGCTCTTCCCTGCCCAACAGTCTCTCCACCTCGCCCGCCTGCCCGGTCTCGGGCACCGTGGAATTCTTCTGACAAGATCCCAGTTTCTTTTCTTATCTATGTCAACCAATAACCTTAATGTGTGTAAGCGTTAATATTCTTGATGTTGAAATAATTTACTATCTCAACAGCCGTTCTTTTCGATTCCAGGGAGAAAGTTATAAATATGGTCATTATTCTTGATTTTGCACAACCTCAAATTTCTCAATATTATTCATAGAAAACCAAGGATTCATTTCTGAGTAAGGGAAAGTGGAGGAAAGGGGAGACCTGTACAAAATCCTCTGATTCTTGGGGAGGAAATACCGGCATTGAGTCAGATGTTGTGGTTTGGTTTTTCCAAGTTTGTGAGAATATTGGAAATTACTATCTATAATTGGTGGCATCACAGGGACTGGTTTTTCTCATGCACTTAGGTTCAGGCCTAGGCTGGGAAGCATTGGTGAGAGAAACGCAGCAGGTCTCCAGGCAGAGCTGCCCTCGTGCATAATCCCAGCACCTGGGATAAGCCTGGGTCTTCCTCTGGGGCTCAAAGGACAAAGCAGGGCTCGGTTTCCTCTTTCAGAGAAGATTGTATTTCTTTTTGGGGGGGCAGGAGGAATTTTTTTGACAGTTGGTTTTATCATTGTATCTGCCAGTGGTAGGCATTACATAAATATTTGCAGAATAAATAAAATACCTTTGTGGGCAAATGAGGGGGAAAAAGGCCTACATAATCTATTATAAAAGATAACATGCATTTGTGCCCCAATCTAAATGAATTTAAAAGTCTAATCTTTTTTCCAGATAAATGGGAAAGTTATTTTCACTTTACAAAGTCAATTCTTCAATGGAAGATTCCAATGAATATTGGTTTATTCGAAATAAAGGTATACATAAGCACAACTTTTGGGGGGAAAGAGTCTCACTCTGTCACCCTGGGTGTAGCACTGAGCATCATCATAACTCATAGCAGCCTCACGCTCTTGGGCTCAAAGGATCCTCCCACCTCAGCCCCCCAGAGTGCTGGGATTATAGGCTTGAGCCACCGCACCTGGCCTCATAAACACAATTTCTGATACACCTTCCCAGTGCTCTGACTTTCTAGTCACGTGACATGGCTTCCTGCTCCACAATCTATCACCCTGGTTCATGCCGCTGTGCCTTTGCACAGGCCAATCCCTCTGCCTGGAAAGCCCTTCCATACACTCCACCCATGGGAACTCTTCTCAGATTCCCAGGCCTTTCCCAGGCACCAGCACTCACACAGCAAGCCCATTAAGCAGAATTGGTCTTTCCCTGGTGTCTTTCTGCAGCTTTTGCGTTCATGGTGAATGCATCTTCTTCTTCCTACTTATGGCACCATGAGTAAAAGGACCATGGCTAGAGTCTGTGCTGCCCAGAGCACCACGCCTAATAACTTGACTTTACAGAGAATGTTCTCACATCTGCTCCCTAAGTACCATTTATAGCAGACGAGGGAAGACCTTCAAGATTGCTTTAGGATGGAACTTGGCCGAAGGTATGCTTTATGTTAAAAATTCATGTGAATTTTATATTCAACGCTACCATATTGTATTAGTAATTTTAATACAAAAATGTTTACATTGACTCTGCTATAAAATTTAGACTCCAGAAATGGCCCACTGGTTATGCTTCAGCTACTGAGACTCTGTCTAACACTTGCCCCTGTGGGTAATGTTTCTTAGCTGAAAGAGTGTAAGTAGAAGCTTTAAAATGCTTACTGGATTGAACAGTATATGTAATGTAAGGCGAGGTGTTTGTTCCAAATGCCAAATAATTGAGAAAATATAGTCCAGACGGAGAGAAGCCGCTGAATGCCAAGCGCAGCGTATCAGGGAATTCCTTAGAATTCCATGAGGCCCCTGAAATACACTGTCCTTGCATTGGCTGGTGTTTCCCCCCCACCTGCTTCAGTTCCCAGGTCCAGCTTGTGACCAGACTGGGTTAACAGCACTGCAGCTGGGCTCTCTGAAAGCCCCGGATGCAGAATCCTCGAGAGGAAAAGTGCCAACCGGCTTCCATTTGGGCAGATGATTAAGCCCATGAGCTTCTGGACTGGTGTTTATTTTCATGTTCGTGCTGGGAACAAAGCTGAAAGGACTAAGTGGTGACACGTGGCCTTAATAACTAGCTGCTGAAGAAATTTAATTCATTTTCCATGGACATGCCTGACAGAGATTCCTAAAATGGCCCGGGAGAGTAACAAATGAGCGCAAAGCCTTAGGAGTAAGGAAATTGCTGAATTTGAACACATGAATAAATAAAGCACCCCTAAGTCTTGCCCTCTGCTAAAACAGACACCAGTGCTTAGGGACTAGAAGTTGTCATTTCCTGAACAACATCGCTAAACCTAAAAGGTGCTAAGTAAATATTCTCATGATAACCTGGTGGTAAAGGAATGTATCAGAGAACTCTCTGGACTCTGTCTGGGAAACGTGCTCAAGCCAGAACCAGACACCCCACGCTATAAAGTCTAACTACAACCGACTGAAAATGGCAAAGTGCATTTTAACCAAACAAGGCTACCTATCCATCTAAGCATAGATGCGAATTCCCCCTTGCATCGTTTGCATGTCTTCGCAAGAGCTTATTGACCCGGTGTGTGTGCAGGGAGAGCGGAGCTACACAGACGCCCACGGCCCCACGAGGGGATTCTCCATTTCCACGGTCGCACCTTCCTCAATAGCTCAGCAATTCCTTGTACAACGGATTACAGCATGGGTACTTGGCCAGGTGAAAGAGAGCCTTTATATTTCCCTCTCATTGGCTATTTGCTTACATAATCCTTCCTCGTCGCTTACAAACCAACAAAGAGACAGGGTTTTCTGCAGTCCTGTTCTGCAGTCCTGCTTTGAGGACGCAGTGGAATGAATGCCCGGCGAGCGTCGCCCCTTTCTTAGCACTTATCAACCCGCACCCTCCCTGCAGCGGGACTCCCTGAGGCCGCCGTGCTGTCCTTTACGGTCTGGCGGACCTTCTAGCTTTGCAGAGCACTTTCTGTTGCACCTGGGTGCCGTTGAACATATGCAGTAAAATCACTGAGCTGGGAAGAGCTGCCTGCTCGCTGCCCCTGCAAGGCGGACGGTGTCCAGGAGCGCGACTCCTCGGGGATCCAAAGGTGGGGTGCGGGATTGGGGGGTGGGGGAGGGGATTAATCCACGTCACCGCAGACGTAATTCACAGCGGATCCCTTTGGTTTCACTTCTCTGCAGAATGAACACACACAGGAAGCTCATTTAGCCCCCACCATTCCTTCCCGGCTGCCACGAAAAACATTGATTTTATTTTCCCGGGGCCAGAAATGGTGAAATCAATATCTAACATGGCAAGTTATATTTGCTCCTACTTTTTAATTCAGATGCCCTGACAAATTTCAAACGTTTTACAATGCATTTATTTTAAGGATTAATTTTGTGGGCCTATAGATTTAAATGTCAGGTAAAGGTACAAGTTAATTGCTCAGGAAACTGCATTAAATTTTAAAGTTGAGGGTAGTTATTATTAAACCCCACACACGGAGGTATCGGATTATTTTATTGTTACGATCCACTAGTTCATTCATGGATTAATTTGTTCGTCAGACATTTGACATCCATTAATGGAACACTTAGTACTTTTCAGAGAGCTGGGAAGTAAAAGGTTAGATCCTGTCTCAGCCCGTCTGGGCCACTACAACGCTATCCTGAGACTGGGTGATTTACAAACAACAGAAATGTATTTTCTCAAGGCTCTGGAGGCTGGGAACACATTCAGGGACAAAGGCCATGTTCTCCTGGGGTGGAACAGCAGAAGAGCAAAAGGGCCACTGGTGGCCTTCAGCCCTATCATAATGCACTAATCCATCCCTCAGGCCGAGTCTTCACGGTGGGATCACTTCCCAAAAGACACCACCTCTTACCAGCACTCCTATTTAAAAAAAAAAATACTGTGGCAATTCCACCATATTCATTTTTCCAGATGAACTTTGTATTTGTTTTTGTCATGTTTTTCACCCATCCCCCCCCAAATGACAATATAGCATAAGTCAATAAACAGTATGGACTCGCAAAGTGCCAGGATGACAGGCATGAGCCCCCATACCTGGCCCCTTATTGTATGCCCTCCTTATCTCCTCCCTCCCTGCTACCCTTCCCATCTTCTGGTAGCCATTATTCTATTACTATTGCCATGAGATAAGTTTTTTAGCTCCCACACATGAGTAAGAACGTGTGATTTGTCTTTCTGTACCAGGCTTATTTCACTGAACATAATGTCTTCCAGTTCTATCCATGCTGTTGCCAATGACAGGATTTAATCCTTATTTTTATGGCTGAATAATATTCTGTTGTACACTTGTCCCACATTTCCTTTACTCATTTATCCTTTGATGGACACTCGGGTTGGTTACATGTCTTGATTATTGTGATGGGCTGCAGTGAGCATGCAGGTTTCTTTCTTTCTTTCTTTCTTTTTGAGACAGAGCCTCAAGCTGTCACCCTGGATAGAGTGCTGTAGCATCACAGCGCACAGCAACCTCCAATTCCTGGGCTCAAGTGAGTCTCCTGCCTCCAACTCCCAAGTAGCTGGGACTACAGGCGCCTGCCACAACGCCCGGTCATTTTTTGGTTGCAGCCGTCATTATTGTTTGGCAGGCCGGGCTGGATTCGAACCCGCCAGCTCAGGTGTACGTGGCTGGCGCCTTAGCCTGTTGAGCCACAGGCGCCGAGCCAGCAAGCAGGTTTCTCTGTGAAACGCTGAGTTCCCATCCTGTGGATATATGTTCAGCAGGGGTATTGGTAGGTCACCTCATAACCCTAGTTTTTTGAGAAAGCTCCATACTGTTTCCATAATGGTTATACTAATTTAAATTTTCACAAACACAGTATGAGGGTCCCCCTTTTTTCACATTTTTTCGGCATTCATTATTTTCTCTCTTTTTGATAATAGCCTTTTTAACTGGGGTGAGATAATATCTTATTGTGGTTTTGATTTGCATTTCCCTGATAATTAGGGATGTGGATCATTTCCATTGGATTTTTGGCCATTTGTTTTCTTTTGAGAAATGTCTGTTCAGATCTTTTGCCCATTTTGTAAATCAGATTTAGCTTTTTGCCACTGAGTTGTTTGAGGTCCTCATGTGGTATATTCTGATTACTAATACCTTGTCAGGTGAATAGTTTGCAAATGTTTTTTCCCATTCTTTAGGTTGTATCTTCACTTTGTTTCTTTTGTTGTGTGGAAGCTTGACATGATCCTATTTGTCAATTTTTGCTTCGGTTGCCTGTGCTTTTGAGGTCCTACTAAGAAATCTTTGCCCAAACCCATGTACTGAAGCATTTTCCCAATGTTTTCTGGTAATAGATTCATAGTTTCACATCTAGCATTTAAGTCTTTAATTCATTTAGATTTGATTTTTGTACATGATGAGAGAGAGGGTTGTGGTTTCATTCGTCTGCATATGGACATCCAGTTTTCCCCGCACTTTATTGAAGAGACTGTCCCCTTTTCCCACTAGATATTCTGGGTGCCTCACATTCTTTTTAGTCAAATAGATCTACTCTGCTCTGCACATTGAAAAGTTTCATCTTTCTTCTCCCAGAGCTCTTTAGCAAGGGAGAAAAACATCTACATTTAACTAATAATAACTGCATTCCAGGGAATGCTTTTTCTTTCTAATCATCTTAATCTGTCCGCTCTTCCAAGCCCCTCTATGAACCCTGTGCTGAGATGCCAGCTCAATCAGAAACTCAGAAACAGCCTTAGCTTAATTGCAAATTATACATTTTCAAATTATAGTCTAATTTGGACAGCCATTAACTGTCCAAAACATTGGATTAATTACTCAGTGATTGTTGTTTTTCTTAAAAACAGGGGCCCTCCTGATTGCCTCCCTCTTTTTATGCTCAGTGGTATCACTGATGAGTAATTCTCTGATGCACCACTTGGGGTTCATATATGGCAGAATTATTTTCAGTTATTCTCTTACAAACTTATAGAAGGTCACAACTGAAAACGGAAGGTTGTAGAGACCTCTTGTCCAATAAACTCATTTAACAAATGAGGAAATTAAATTCAAGAAAATTAAGTAAATTATCAAAGGTCACACAACCCATGAAAGGTAACATCAGGCCCAAGGTTTATCTCTTTTGATTTATGTTTTTAACTGCTGGGAAATTGGAGTATAACTTGTGTATTTTCAAGCTTCAGGAACACAGATGACGGGAAAGCAAGGTATGCAAACATAGTTTAGCTCTTCTGCTTTTTCTTCTGGTGTGTTCTTTTATATCTTTCATGTCCAAAGAAAACCAACACAGTTGGAAAATCTGGTAAATACTGAACGTTTGGTAGTAAAAACCATACAGTATAAGGTCTTTATTTTTAGTAATCTAGCACTTTCTCATTGGATCATTTCACTGTATTCTCTTATCCAAATTAAATACAAAAAAGAAATAAAGATTTCTCAGGTTATAGGTGCAATGCCTGAGTGCCAGGTTGAAAGTCCAATCTTAGTAGGAGCTGACATAATGGGACATCACACGTAGGGAAAGAAGACATTAAAAAAATGAGGAGAGAAAAAAAGATTAAAGAATATTTTTGCAATTTCTAGTGTAATATAAGAAGGTTAAGAATGAGCCTTAAAATAAGCAATTGAACTTCCACTGTTGGCAAAAATTGAACAAGTCCACAATAGTCTGTCTCTCATTGATTAACATCTGGATAAAATGTAAAAAGTAACTACTTATGGGTTCTGAAAGGTAAACAAAGCAGACACATCAGGGAGGGAAGTCCAAACCTGAAGCAGGACCCAACAGCACAATGGTGCTTTCCTGTATTTCCTTCCCTCCTCTATCTCCCAGCCTGACCTGAGGGTGAGCCAAGTCTGGGACCTACACAGGGGGCATGGACAGCAGAGACCACAGGAGAAACTGCCTCTTTCTAGCTGGAGACTTTTCCTATGTAGGATTGCCTGTTGCAAAGGCCAGAATGTTTGTGCCCCTTTAAAATTGATATGTTAAAGTCCCAACCCCTGAGATGGTGGCATTAGGAGGTGAGGACTTTGGAGGGTTAGTAGGCCATGGGGCTGGGGCTCTCGTGATTAGGATTAGTGCCTTTATACAAGAGGAGGTAGGGAACTGCCTCGTCCTTCTACACATGAGCATGAGGTGTGGAGTTTGTAGTCTGCAGCTGAGAGGGCCTCGCCCAAACCTGACCATGTTGGCACCCTGATCATAGACTCCTGGCCCTCTGAGCTGTGAGAAAACAACTTCTATAAATTTGTTATAGGGGTCTGAATAGACTAAGACATCCTTTCCCCCCCTCTATTCTCCTTCGGCCATGAGGCCAGCCTGAAACTGTGAAGGTGCCCTGCTGTGCACAGCAGGCTGCTCTGGCCTGAGCATCTAAAAGCCCAAAGAAACTGCTCCTCTTCCTTGCATGAATTCACTGCAAGGGCAGCCCCATTTGCATAGATGAGGGAGCTAAAGCTGGAGAGAAGGGACCCCCTATTCCCTGTAGTGACAAGTCCCAGGCTTCCTCCCAAGCTGTGCAAAGGCAAAGTAGACCCAAAGAAGCATAGCCAAAGATTTGAGGGCAAAACCATCATCTACTCTTACTGCACAAGTCCCAGACTGACCTCCCAGTGGATCATGTATGTGGACTTAGAAAAATGAACATGGGAACTACCACCCACAAATGGTAAGGCAGATTTTGTCATCTCATCCAACCACAGTACCTGATTTCAAGATTAGAAATATAGATCCATGGAGCAGAATGGACAACCCAGGAATAACCCACTGAAACGTGGCCAATTGATTGTTAATGATAGTGCAAAGATGAGTCACCAGAAAAGAAATAATCATTTCAGCTAGGACAACTGAACAGCCATATGCAAAGAAAAGAAAAAAAAAATAAACCTAGATATTATACACCTTATACAAAAATCAGCTGAAAAAGGATGATAAATCTAAATGTAAAATATGAAACTATAAAACTTTCAGAAAAAAGCATATGAGAAAATATTTATGACCTTGAATTGGAGAGATTTTAAATGTGACTCCAAAAGCAATACTATAAAATAAAAATTGACCAATCTAACCTCATTAAAATTCAAGAACTTTTACAGTGCAAAAGAGTGATATGATTTTTTATTCTCTTTGTAATTGACTGAATGTTTGTGGCCCCTGCTTTTTTATGTTGGAATTCTACCTGTAAAGTATTAGAAAGTAGGCTTTCTGGGATATATCATCAAAAGAATGAAAAGACTGGCTAAAGACTGAGAGGAAATATTTAAAATCACATGTATGACAAAGAATTTTTAACCAAAATGTGTAAAAAACATCTTAACACTAAATAAAAGCAAATACCCCAATAAGAAATGGGCAAAAGGTTTGAACAGGCACTTCACCAAAGAAGATAGGCACCTGCAAAGATATTGAACATCATTGTTTATTAGGGAAATTCAAATTCATAAAAATTTGCTACTAGGATGGCAAAACCCCATAAAACTGACAATATCAAGTGCCATCAAGCATAAGAAGCAAAGGGAATTGTCATATGTTGCCAGTGGGCATGCAGAAGGGCCTAGCGTTCTGGAAAACAGTTGTCAGTTTCTTATGAAATGAAACATGCACCAACCATACAACCCTGTAATCCTACTCCTAGTTATTTTACCAGAGAAATGAAACTTAAGTTCATACAAAAACTGTACACACATGTTGATTGCAGTTTGTCTTAATTTTGTTCATGCTGCTATAATAAAGTACTGGAGACCGAACAACAAAAAAATAGAAATTCATTTCTCCCCGTTCTGGGACCTGGGAAGTACAAGCTCAAAGCTCTAGCAAGTTTAAGGGCTGGTCTTTCAGATTCCAGGATGGTACCAAACAATGGCTGCAACCTCCAGAGGGGATGAATGCAGCATTTTCACAGGGCAGAAGTGCGGACAAAAGGGCCGAGTCCTGTGTGATTGGAAGGGTCTTAAGTCCATCCCTGAGGGAAGAGCTCTCATGACCTAATCACCTCCTAAAGGTCTTGCCTCTTAATACTATTGTATTGGTGACTAAATTTCAACATATGAATTGGGGGTGTGGGGGCGACACAGTCAGACCATAGCAGTTTTATTCATAATCACTAAAAGTAGACACAACCCAAGTGTCTTTCACATGTTGAGTGGTTATTACTCAGCAATCAAAAGGAACAGACTATTAAGGCAAAGAGATGGGTGAACCTCACCTCAAGTGTATGAATATTATGCTGGATCAAGTGTCTGCAAACTATTTGGTTTGAGGGCCAAGTCCAGCACACCCCTTCACCTAGGGAATGGGAACTGTCTTCAGGCCTCGGTGGTGGAGCTGAACAGCTACAACAGCCACTGCACAGCCCACAGAGCTAAAAATATGCATCTGGCCCTTTACAGAAAAAGTTTGTCAATCCCTTCGCTAAGTGAAGGAAGCCTAGTACAAAGGTTGTGTTCTCTGTGGTTCCATTTATATGACATGCTGGAAAAGGCAGGCAGTTGGGATAGAACATCTCCCAGGGTTTGGGTCTGGGCGCAGGGAGGGCATGTCTGAGTATGGTGGAGCCGATCTGCTTCTGGATCATGGAGGTTCTCACACATCTCTTAAAGCCAATAGAACTGATAACAAGTGTACAGAAAAAACAAAACAAAACAAAAAACCAAAAAGTGAGTCTTCCTGTATGTAAACAAAAAACTAAATAAAGATAAATACTTTAAAAATGGCACATACACATTAGTCCAAACATTTTGGCTGCAAGTTGCAGAGTCTGAAATGATTCTCATTCAGTTAAAAAAAAAAAAGAGAGAGAGAGAGAGAGATGACTCATTGCTCGGTGGCCAGCTGTAAGTGACCCTGTGAGAGAGGACAAATTTAAAGGGAGCGATTCAGGAAGCAGGGCTGAGAGAGGAGACCCCAGATCACAGAAGCCGAGACCCTGTCTCTCCACCTGTCCTCAGTCATGTGCTGAGTCACTTTCTCCTACCAATCCCCCAGCCCCACACATGGCTATCCCAATTTCATACCCCAGCTGGAAAGAGAACTTTTTCCTTTGAGTGTTCATTTATCAACTCCAGGCTGGGACTAAGGCTGGCCTTGCTTGGTCACAGACTCACCACTAGGATCTGTCACTGTCAAGAAGAGGGATGAGGCCCTAGAATTAGCTAATCCCACTTCTGTGGCCAAAGGACCAGGGTCTGTTTTGAGAAGAAGGGGATTTGAAAGCTTGTTGGAAACTCAGTAGCTCTCAGTCCAGTTCTTTAGCCATGAATTAATGAAATGAACACACCTGTGTTTTACTTCTAGTTCACCTCTATTTATACTTTCCCAAGTAATTCCTTATACAGGGCAAAGAGTGATTTGAAAGGCAAGTTTAAGGAATTTAAAAAAAACGTTTATGGTACGTTTATGACCAAAGTGGTTTATGACTTGTAGACAAGAGAGGCACTCCGAACCACGGGAAAAAATTTATTTCAGGTGTTTTAGGTCTTAAGAAAAGACAAGAAGGAAATGGCCTAATGCTGTAGGGAGAGCCCAAATGATAAGACTTCAGTGCACAGACCAGGACAGTACTCCATCCCCCTTACGATTAAACTTTTTTCCTTCAAAGTATCAGTGTTTAAACATTTTAGGATTCTTTGTTTAAAAATCAAATCTAGATAGTCTCTTGTAAAAAAGAAAAGATGCATAATTTTAAAGATTTTCTGAGGAAGCCATTAATCATGGTGACTGAACTTTGCTTACTAATTTTCCTACCTCTGCATTAGTGAACTAGAACCGATATTCTCTTTAAAATGGGGAACAGACATACAAAAACCTTAATTTTCTCTTTTCATGCAGTGCATGTTGTTAAAAAAAAAATCATTAAAGTATAAACCTCTTTCCAAACCAAAAGGCATCTCAGTTTCATTATCTTGTTTTTCTTCACCCCTGTCCCTAATGCTATTACCAGGGCTCCACCTGATGGGTTAGCTTACCCACAGAAAATCAAATGCACACTGATCTCAAGTCCCTAAATTACCAACCAGCAACAGGAGGAAAAGAGAAAAATAAAAGCCAGCTTCCATTTGCCCAGCCTTCCGGTTCATTGACGGGGAACTCAGCATGGGTTGCTCATTTGCAAGGCGCATTGATGACTTCTCCCCAGGAGGGGACCGCAGAGAGAATCACTCACCCTCAAAGTCTCATACTTCTAGCCTGGGGAAGTGAAAACAGAGGAAGAAATTGGAATATGACTTTCCTGAGAGACTTTGAACAATTTTAGAGAGGGTTTATGCCGTGTAGTTTCAAGTTTTAAAATCTAATTTAATAAATATACATCTTTGCAAAAGAATGCCGCGCATTTCAACACCATTTCTATCTCTTTCAACTGGAAATGAAAGCCAAGTTCTCATCACTCCTGTTGGTACTGAGGCAGCTGGAACAGAGAGTTAATTTATTCTATTTTTTACTCCGGTGCATTAAAGTTATAATCGTACATATTTTAAAATTCTCCCCATTCTAGCTGAAATTTACAAGTTGCAGTGATACAGAATTCTTAAAGCTGAGAATTGAAGAAAGAGTTGTTATTAGGGAAAGCTTCAAAATTAGTCCATTAAAACAAAATTGCTGCTTCCTATTAAGAAAATTATAGGTTTTTTTTTTTTTTTTGCAGTTTTGGCAGGGGTCAGGTTTGAACCCACCACCTCTGGCATGTGGGGCTGGAGCCCTACTCCTTTGAGCCATAGGCACTGCCCAGCAATTATAGATTTTTAATTGTTTTGAGTTTCTTAAGAGTTAGATTTCCTATCCTTCTGATTTTGTGGTCAAAAATCTTTTATAAATCACTGTCATACAATGTATAGTGTATAGTGCTGTATGACTTGCCCTAGTAGAAAAAGGCAAAGAGGCATTAGTAGTATTACTCGGTCGTTCTTTAATGCCAGACCTAGAATGTGAGCAGAGAAAATATCTTATAAACAAATTCTGATAGAACATATTCAAGTGACATTCTGTTTAGCAGAGCACTGTCGCTATCACAGACTGAAATAGGTAATAATAACAGACAGAAAAAAAAAGTCAGTGAAAAAATACTGTATAGATTTTTGTAATTTTGATTATGCCAGTAAAAGATAACAAAAATGAACAAAATATTGCAGAAAAAGAAAAAAAGCAATGGTTTAACATATTTTAATTATATCGATGAGCTTTTTGAAAACTGGTCTGTCACAGTAATGAATAACATCGCAGTCCCTTTTCTCAAGCTTTAATTTTGTCCAGATGAATCTTCTTTGCGTCTTCATGTTCCATGATGGTATAGCCAGATTTTTCGATCTATCTTCGCTCATGGTTGATCCAAGACCACTTTTATTAATTTCAAAGCTTTTTTCCACATAAAGCAATACCTATACAAGTAGTAGTGGAAAGTGTCAAATGTAAGAGTAAGTTTATAAACAGAAGTTTAGAAAAATGTAAGAGTAAGTTTATAAACAGAAGTTTAGAAAAATGTAAGAGTAAGTTTATAAACAGAAGTTAAGAAAATGGCATTTCATGATAAATTCGAGAAATTGCAATACTAAGCGTGTCATTTTTTCCCTTTGGGATCTATTTTAGCAGCTTTCAAATGTCCAAAATAAAAAAATTTTACTACAATGTCTTCTTTAGTAAGCTCAGATATATTTATATTGTATTTTGTAAAAACTTAGAGTTTTTCTTCTGCTACAAAAATCAGAGATGATTCAATCTTTTCTTTTAGAACAAATGTCTAGTTCTTAGAACAATGAATGAAATAGTTCAACGCTATCCCTTTTTATATCTCCTATTAATGTTTGACTGGTATCTCTTATCATTTCTCCCGGCATTCTTCACAATTTTATTTCTTTGTTTAGAAACAAAGTCTCACTCTGCTGCCCTGCCCAGACTGGAATGCACCTCATGGTCACAGCTCACTGCAGCCTGGAACTCCTGGGCTCCAGTGATCCCCCTGTGTTCCAATACCTGGGAGGACAGGCTCAAGCCGCTGCACTCAGCTAATTTTTAAAATTTTGTAGAGATGAGGTCTTGCCATGTTGTGGAGGTTGGTCTCAAACTTCTCGGCTTGCTCAAGCAGTCCTGCCTTGGGCTCCCCAAATGCTGGGATTACATGTGTGAGCCACTGCAACTGACCCAAATGTGACTTTTTTAATGTTAATATCTATTTACTTATATGTTGTTGGGAGGAAACATTGTTCTTTCACAATGTAGGTCTGAATGGTCTGGAGCTTGAAAATTAATGAACAATAGATAGATTAACAGCAGGAAAATTTACTATGCATGCAGGGTAATCTACAGAGAAAACAGCTCCCAGAACATTCAGAGGGAAAGGCTTATATACCTGCTTAATAAGGGGGCAGGGGTGGTGTTATTATATGCCTGCTTAATAAGGGGACAGGGGTGGTGTTAGGCCTTCAAATGATGGGAGATTCTTTCTTTTCTTTGAGATAGAATCTTTCTCTGTTGCCTTCGGTAGAATGCTATGATGCTATCATAGCTCATAGCAACCTCAAACTCTTGGGCTCAAGAGATCCTCCTGCCTCAGCCTCCTGAGTGGCTGAGAGTAAAGGCATCCACCACTATTTTTAGTAGAGACAGTCTTGCTCTTCCTCAGGCTGGTTGTGAATTCCTGAGCTCAAGGGATCCTCCTGCCTCAGCCTCCCAGAATGCTAGATTTGAGGCCACTTCCAGCCTCAATGGAAGATTCTGATGAGGCTCATGTACATAATTTGGGGGACTGTCTCAGTTGCCTCCCTAACCAGAGACCTCTCCTGGGGGATCAGGAATGTTCAGGGCACAGCCTCACTTTAAGCCCCGCTTTAGTCAGACAAGGGAAGTTCAGATCAGATTCCCTTCTGCATCTGCTGTAACTCGGATGTTTCCAGTGTGATCGATTCTACTGGATTGTCTGTCCTTACAGTGTCACGTGGCATCATTACAGTTTTCTTCAGCATTGCTGTGTGCTGATGTTTAAGCAGTGATTTTAAACTTTGTTGTTTCACTCTACATTGTTCAAGGCCGGTTGTGGCTGTCTGCAAGTATTTTGGGATCTTATTGACCTCATCTAAAACTTCACACCAGAAAAAGAGATAATTCAGAAAAGAAAAATTGCATACGGCAGAGAGGCATGTTATACCATTCCTCTCGGGTCCATGTTTTCTTTTGGATTTTGTGGGACTTTGAAGATTGGAATTAACATTCAAACTTGTTGGGACCGGGCAGCTTTATAATGAGCCTGCCATCGAGTGTGGGGAGGTCTTTCTCCTGTCGGGCACACTCCGTAGTGTTTCACATCAATGAGGGAAGAATCAGATGAATGCAATTTTTCCAAAGTTCCAGAACAGATGTAAATAAAATAACACTTCCAAAAAAATGAACTCTAAAAAAAAAAATCTAAAGTATGATTAACATAAGATACATATAAAGATTGGGATTAATTCCTTTGATTTTGCCCGACATCAGTGTGGGTCTCTGTCATGCCACTCACCATGACAAATGACAATGTCAGCCCACCACCATTCAGTTGTTTCAACTTCTCTTCTGTGGGCTCAGCAAGAGTCTTCCAGAAATAGCACGGAAGACCAAGAACGATTCTATTTCAACTTTATCATCTTCAACACGAACACATCTGACCATTTTGCACATTTGATCATTGTTTGAATCACAGAGAACACTAGCAAAAGAATCCCCACGTATTGTGCTTTTTAAAATGTGTGCCACTACTCAATGGTGCCATTGATTTAATGTTTTACTTTCGTGGCTTATTCTTTAGTTGGCAATTTAAAAGGGAGAATATACAGCTCGGAGTCTGTGTCTCAACAGGCTAAGGCGCCAGTCACGTACCCCTGAGCTGGTGGGTTCGAATCCAGCCCGGGCCACCAAACAATAATAACGGCTGCAACCAAAAAATGGCCGGACATTGTGGCGGGTGCCTGTAGTCCCAGCTACTTGGGAGGTGGAGGGAGGAGACTCGCTTGAGCCCAGGAATTGGAGGTTGCTGTGAGCTGTGATGCCAAGGCACTCTATCCAGGGTGACAGCTTGAGGCTCCGTCTCAAAAAAAAAAAAAGAAAGAAAGAATAAAAGGGAAAATATGTTTCAACTCTTTAAAGCTATTATTCAGATTCGTTAAAATATTGCATACACAAACTGAGATTTGCATGTACTAACCAGAAGTATCACAACTCACATTTTGCACTATTTCACATTTGAAACACAAATATTACAAAAACACCAAGGGGCCACACAGAATAACAGAATTGAAGTTCTTTGATTCTGTTTCCACTTTACAAATTCTGCATTATTGGTATTTAATTTTGAATTGCTGTTTAAGTAGGACTGTGGAGTACTACAATGGTTGTGTTCAGATTAAACTTTATCCTTTATAAACTGAGTCTTCATGAAGAATGCAACCTACTGGGCTCCCAAGTTACTGGGAGCCAATTGACTCATAGTGATTTCTCCACATTAACTTCCATGTCCAATAAATATTTATTAAAGGTAGGCAATAAAAATGTACTAACTTGAAGTGTGCATACACAGTACACACACACAAAATCACCAGTAATTATTTAGAACTTAAACCAAAAAATATTTTATCACTGATACTGATTAGAATTTTTAGTGTATGATGATGATAAAAAAAAAAAACCCCAGACTGACGTATAGCGAGGTTTATTGTTGTTTATAATTCTCTACAGACGATGCACAGTTTTACTGCCTGCAAGGGGTGGACCCCTCCCACCACCCTGCCCATGGTACAACTCTGTCTTAAATGATTCTCCCAACTAAGAGAATCATTTCTAAATCTGTGGGGAAACAGGTTTCTCCTCTCCTGATTGTTTGCTCAGGCATTGTGCCTGAAGCTGGACCCCGCACCTTTCCCTGAGCTCCCATCCAAGCCTCTGGAGCCTTAAGCTTATCTGTAGTAGGCGGGCACCGGAAGGGGACCTTCCAAGTGAATGTGAGACAGAAATTTTAACTTTTAACAAAGAAACTTAGCCTGGCATGCAGGGTAATTCTGCAATCAGTCTGATAGGCATTTTTTGAGAGAGTCTATTACCCAAAGGGAAAAATACACGCACATGGGTTGTCAATAGAGTAACAGTTTTTGGAAAAAACAGGAACTTCCATTTTTGTGCTTGCAGATGTTAAGATTTCTCATTGGGGCATTGAAAAATGGGCAGAGTAAGTCTGTCCTCCCCTGTGTCCTCTGCTGCTTGGGGGGACCCCAGAGAGTGTTTTCCTAACTGGGTCTGGTTACAGTTGTCCTTTGTTTCTAGAAATCGTGTTAGTCTGACCCGTGACTTGCTTTCAGAGATTTGCTCTCTTTGACATGAATATTTGGGCTTTGAGTTTATCCCCAAATCATCTAAAGTTTCAAAAATTGCAAAGACAAACGATTCGGTTTTGGAGATTTTTCTACAGATGTGTGTGTGTCCCAATATGCAAAAAATCCTGTCTCGGAAATTAGCCAAAAGCCACATCAATCACAGCAAGTCGTCCTTTGAGTGGTGTGATTTCCCTTCTTGTTTTCCAAATTTTCATTATATTTCTTTTTTTTTCTGTTTGTTCTCTTCCATTTCCTTTGGGAAATCAGAGATGTACCCAATAATTTCCTTTTGGAATGGATAATTATAAACTCCAAAGGATTGCTTTTTATGTAAATGTATCCTAAATTGTTAACATACTCAATGCTCTCATTTAAATAATGATTAGAAATTGTTAAATTTGAGTTATGTATGCCTAAGGCATTCCATCATTAGAATACTGGAAACTCTTCTTAGGCTATTGATTACACTGGGCTATAAAATTACCTTTCTCAACTGTGTTTATAGGAAAAAAGAACCATGCTATTTTGTAAGTGTTTTTATCTTGGGGCCCACGTATTTCTAAATGAGCACTGCAGGTTCTTGTGACACAGACCATAAAGATATTTATTTTAAAAAAAATGCTAGGCAAGACTCGGCCCCTGTGGTGCAACAGGCTAAGGCGCCAGTTCAGATCCAGCCCAGCCCACCAAACGACAATGCCGGCTGCAACCAAAAAATGGCCGGGCGTTATGGTGGCCGCCTGTAGTCCTAGCTACTTGGGAGGCAGAGGCAGGAGACTCGCTTGAGCCCAGGAATTGAAGGTTGCTGTGAGCTGTGATGCCACAGCACTCTATCCTGGGTGACAGCTTGAGGCTCTGTCTCAAAAAAAAATAAAAATAAAAATAAATGCTAGGCAAATTTTGCCATAGTCATTATTAGAATAGTTCAGATATGGTTTTTAAAATTTCAGATGCTCATGACCATATATTTTCTATAATTAGGAATAATTAGGACAAACTAGATTATAATTCTTTATTTACCGTCACAAGTCAGACCCCATATGTGATTCTAAGGTTCTGGGAAATGTGTGTGTGATTCCTATTTACATGCCCACCTGAATACCCCTTTTGGATTTTGTCGAATTCATATTTTCCTAAATTTTTCTAGACTTCTGATGTACTAGAAGGCACCCTCTGGAAATGAGAGTCCTTCTCACAGATGCATAGGAGATAAGGTGGCTATCCACACACTGATACTGGACATGGGCAGGGCCAACCAGGCTTGAGGGCCTTTTCATCAGCCCAGGGAATGAAAGCGCTTCTAGGAAGACTGTTACCTCTGTACATCCACCGGAACCTCAAATAAAATCGTAACAATAGTTTCATGCTTTAAAACACTTTATAGTTTATGCCAGGTTTTCCCATTTTAAAATCCATTCTTTTCATGCATTCCTATGAATGTGAACACACATTTATATGTCATCATGCACCCCACTGTGAGTAAAGAGATTATTCTACAATGGCTTTGGCTCCTTATGAAATTTGAAATAAATTTCAAAAATGACTAGACCTTGTTACATTTAGATGCATTTATTTATAAACATAGAATTTAGCCTAGGTATCTCTTTCATAGAAATTATTTATGCTTTGGGGGCAACATCACCAGCTTCTTCAAAATATTTTTGAGTTTAAAATGTGATTTTTGGTTAAAATTCCACTGTCGGAATTTTTTTAGTGTTGGCTTGAGGCTTAACCCTGGGAGTAAAATTCTACATTTTTATATCTTAGCAGGATTAAATTTATCAGCTCCTTTTCTAAGATTAGGGGGGTTTTTTGTTTTCTTTTTTGCAGTTTTTGGCCTGGGCTGGGTTTGAACTCACCACCTCCAATATTTGGGGCCAGCACCCTACTCTTTTGAGCCACAGGCACTGCTCTCTAAGATTAGGTTTTTATAAGTAAATAGATAAAGCATGAAGACAGAGAGTGTTACAGGGTGCACCAGAAGTGAAACAGGTTCACCAGAAGCAGAGGCTTCAAAATCTTTTGTAGGATAGACCTACCTACCTATTTTGTGAAGATTTTTAGTTTAATGACACCTGTCACTCTCAACTCACAGAGAAAATTTAAAAATTAATGTCCAGGTTTTCCTGGGAGGGAGCTTGCTTCTCTTCCAGACCCCAGACCCCACCTTCCTCATCCACAGAGGTCACAGACTCTTCCTTTTACTCAGGCTCTTGTTTCTGCCCAAGGCATCAAGAGTGTACTTGTTCCATCTTGTAACTGCGCCCAGTAACCCTAATAGGGGTGATGGAAGCTGAGCGTCAGCGCTGAAGTGAGAAAATGGAAAGAGAATCAAACGTGTCAATATCCTGGGGGTGGAGGAGCTCTCTTACTTTTGGAGACAGATAAAAGTTTGCTGTTAGATATACAGATGTGATTTGATTGACAGTCACATCGTTTGTATATTTCACATCATTTCAAGGGTTTGTGTGCTGTTGTCAGGCGCTGCTGGAAGGACTAGCTTTAAATCTGGGGTCGGATAAAATTGAAAAAGGCACAAGTAAAGAAGACATATTTTAAAGTCTATAGCAAATGAAGTGCTTTTTTAAAACACCGGGTATATGTACTATTTACATGTAAATATCTCACCGCCTGCAGGTCTGTTTGCACCTGTGTGTATTATTTTAAATGACAGACCCTAGCTGAATGGAGAAGCCAGGGCACATTGGTTCCCTACTCAGTAGGACTGATTCTCCATAGCTGGAATGGTGCGTGCAACTCCGGGATGATTCCTAATGAACCGAATTTTCCTTCTGCATACCTAATTAGTGATGCTTTCTTTTGTTACTTAAAAGGATATAGACATTTAAAAAGATGAATGTTTGTAAATTCTGTTAAAATGTTGGAAAGACATTAAAACCTTCATGTGCATGGGCTCTATGGAAACAAGCCTGGGAAGAGAGAACATTTAATTTGGGGGAAATAGAATTGGTTGCACTTTTTCTTCAAGAGTAAGATATGTTTTGGTCCATTTTACAGAATTACTTGGCGAATTCTTTTTTTTTTTTTTTTTGGAGACAGAGTCATCCTATGTTGCCCTCAGTAGAGTGCCTTGGCATCACAGCTCACAGCAACCTCCAACTCTTGGGCTTAGGTGATTCTCTTGCCTCAGCCTCCCAAGTAACTGGGACTACAGGTGCCTGCCAGAGCACCTGGCTATGGTTTGTTGCAGATGTCATTGTTGATTAGCTGGCCCGACCGGGTTTGAACCCTCCAGCCTTGGTATATGTGGCCAGCGCCATAACCACTGTACTACCGGCTCGGAGCCTTACTTGGTGAATTCTGTGTGATGTATATTACCCTGCACCTGCCGGAGGCCTCTTGGCCACACCCACTAGACCCCTGGCTCTTCAGCTTCCCTGGCAGTAGAGCAAGGGAATCATCAGAGGACATTTTCCTCAGGGTCTGAACACAGGAAGGTTAGCTTATGACTACAATAGCACAGTCCAAAGAGACATGCTGGCCAAGTGCTGAGACGCAGACGAATAGAAATCTACAAATCATTTCCTACTGTATTAAAAAACGTGTTGTACCCATTGACCCAAGGCTTGAAATGGTCAATTCTGGCAACACTGGGAAAATGGAAGCTATAGTAATGTTTGCCTCTGTCTCAGTTTCTCTTGGAATTATGCATCATTTCAAAAGCGCATTATGGCAGAGATCAGACATGCAGAAAAAAATCTAGTAATTTTAAATTGCATTTCATCTTAAGGTAAATTCTAACTCTGGCCATATGTATTAAACCACACCAAATATTAAATAATAGCTCACTGCCAAGAATGGTAGAGGAAGTAAAAAAAAAAATAGAGATAATTCAGTGGGTCAATGGTGTGATTGGATAGATGAAAGTTCAGTGCTATTGCCCTTCAGAGAATAATGAATCCAATTACATTTGTTCGTGTCAGATGAAGATTAAATGCTGTGGGCAAGGACAGGAAATTTGAGGATTGTTCATTAGTTAGCAACAGGATGAGGAACCTGCCATTCCACATTAAAATGATTTGGGTTAGCAGAGAGCAAATCCAGCAGCACTAGAGTAGAATGGGAATTGACCAACTCAGAAGTCAAGACATTTAAGAAAAGAAATCTATGATCTGACCTTGTCTCTGAATTCCCCGGGATACCACTTCAAGCAAAAAAAAATTAGTCTGAATATATACATGAGGTTAATTCGTAGCCTATAAATTAAATAGCTGCAAAACTTGCAGTCCTTACTAACAACAGAGGAGCTCCATTTTCTTTCAGGAGTTTAATCAAAGAATATTCTGTCATGCTTTCCTTTTAGACGTTTTCTATGTCACAGTCTGTGTTTTCGGATTCACAAAACTTGAAAAGAGCATCTACAAGTATTGTTGGTAGAACTGACTGGTTATTAAGTGAAGCTGGATTCTAACAAACGTAAGTTCCCAAAAGGACAGAGCACACAAAGCCAAGGGCGATACGTCCGTATGGGTAACGAGCAGCAGAGGAGAGCTCCGAGACAGGTCGACCCGGGGGACGTTACCGGCCACGTTCTGTGGGATGGGGCCTCGTTAAACGTCCAACCACACCGAGAATCCTCAGCACACCTGCCCCGGAGGAATATTTGGTATGACTTTACCAAGGAGTGAGCATCAGAGTCTTGGAGCAGGCCCAGGAGTGTGCTGGTAACCACAAGCATTTTTTTAAAAAAGTCTTGATTTGCACCATTTGCTAGTTTCCATAGTGTAAATTCTCCAACAACAGCCAGATTCAGGACCTGTGATGTGACAGAAAGTGACATGACGGAAGTGGTGACAACAGTCAGCTCACACGAGTTGCTACGAGTCACCTCCAGCCCATGGTGAAAGGCCATTTCAAAGCATTGAAGTTTTTATCTAATTAATCTGTGGGAATAACTCTATAATCATTGGCCATTTTCCCAAGCCTGTGCTGACCAATGCCTAGAAATGGAACTGTGCACATGATAATTTTTTTAACACTTCTGAACACACTTTCATACACTGGATAAAATGGTTATGTCCTCCTCACTTTTCTGTAAAACCCTGGCCTTCCTCGACCTCCCTGGATCTGCCCAGGACTGACTGTGGCACACGTGTTCCCACCACACCTGTTTCCACACAGACACTATTTTCTCTTAGGGAGCCTGTCTGATTGTCATTTAGGTTGACAAAGGATAGGCTAAGGTGATTAAAGTCGCTCCCCAGATAAAAGCAAACCCAGACTCAGGAGTGAGACTGTGCAGAGGGATTATGTTCAGGGCTCAGGGGAAATTCCACATTGCCGGCCCCTCCACTGCCGCCTCAGAGGGACAGACGTGAGCTCAGTATAAAGCAGTCCCTAAGAGTCGGGGCTTTGTAAAGGTGAACGGATGCCTGGGTTTATTCCAGAAACCTCTGACTCACCACTGCACAGACACTGTCCAAGTAAATCGGACATCACACGATTGGCTCAAGGCATGGACCGACGGGCCCATCTGACCTTGGGGTTCTGTGGCTTTAGGTACACCAGATGTGCGGAACATAATCCACTTTGGAAAGTACCTCAAGCATTGCCTTAGAAATATTCATCTTTAACCTCAAATATCAAGGACACAGCACCGTGCTTGAATTTTTCACCCCCGCCCTGCCAGGGCTGAGCCTGACCACAGGCTGATGGGGAAAGGCAGAGAATACTCGTCCTGAACAGCGAAGAACTTGCAGGGGGAGAAAAAATATCTTCTCCTCACTCAACAGTGAAGTGTACGGCTGAGATACATCTAACAAAAAAAAGATTAACAAAAGAAAGCACACAAATTTATTTAATGTAAGTTTTACAGGACCTGAGAGGCATCTATGGACATGGAGACCCGAAGAAAAAGTTGAACTTGTATATTCTTCTGCTTAAGTTTGAGAGACTGTGGACAGTTGTGGAGAGAGATCAGAGAACACAATGGTACCATGTCATGGTGACCAACTGGGGGTGCTTAGCAAGGCCTGCCCGTTCCATTTCTTCTTGGTGTCTCTGTCTCCTCCGAGCACAGGAAAGGTGCCTCCCAGTGAGGGGTCTACAGACCTGCTTCAGGTGACCTTCCTGCGTCTGCTGTTTCTCAAATGCCAAGGTGACATGTTTGGGGTTGCATGTCCCAAACTCCATCTAACCCTAAAAACCGAAGGACAAAAAGAGTTGAAGGGTAAGAAGGTAAACTGAGTCTTAAATTGAGGAAGGGGTCTCTGGCATATTGGAGGTAGATCTGGGAATCTAAGGGAGAGAGGAGAGAGTAACTAAATGTGTCGCCAGCAGGGAGACGTCACAGACACTCGGCTGCAGCTTCTGTGTTTCTGAGCGGTCAGAGACGGCAGGGAGACAGGGAGGGCGGGAAAACGCACATTTACACCCCTCAAGACGCTCTCAGGAGAGGCCTCCTGGCAGGCAGTGTACTTAATTGATCCTCTTGGGCCTCGAGGTCTTATCTATCAAATGTCCTACAAGGGACCATGGGATCTCCAAGGTCTCTTTCCAGTGCTAAAATGCTAGAGCTTTTGGATTTTCTCAAGCCTCCCTAATTTCTCTCAGATTCGTACTTTTATAGTACATCTACTACATTTGAGAGGGGATACCCGAGAAGGATGAGGTCTGGGAGAACAGGTCTTCTCGAGGAGACCACAAGGATATACCTGCAGGGCCCTCTCCATGGTGACTCAGCCCTTAGGAATCTGTAAACTTAACTTCCTGGAACTTGGAAATTTCCAAGTTCTGTGAAATCCTGTAGTTCTGTAGGGGCTGGAATAGCACCTCCTGCTTAATTCGAGCTGGCCAATAAGAAGGGTACCTGTGGGGTGGAACTTTCTGACTGTTGATAAAAAGGGAAAGACCAAGCCAGTTGGGGAAGACAGCCATTTGGAATTCTTCTATGCCGTAAGCTCCCAGCTGGTGAATAAAGCCCTTCCTCTTATAAACGTGGTGTTTGGGTGCTCTTTCTTTCTGTTGGGCCTCGTCTTCCTGCAACACATTGAGTTTGAAAAGAAGCCTCATAAATAACGTTGGCTATTTTCCACTTATTTTGGGAGGTCTTTTCCCATGTCGATTATCTAGAATCATAAATAATTGTACTTTTACTTAATTGAAGGACATCCTGTGACCTACATAGAATTTGTTTTGTAATTTGATTATGTTTATATCTAATGGCAATAAGCTGTTTTCACTCACACTTCTGACACCAAATGGGTGTCCGATAGTTCATTTTAATTCTGGCACTATTTCCCTAGAGTTAGTGTCAGAGCCCACAAGTTAAAGGGCTGTGTCCTACAAGACTGCCCCCACTTCAAATGCCAATCACAATTGTCAGGCCATCCATTTTCCTGATGGACCAGCTATAACTTGGGGGTTCCCACACTACCCCCTCAAGTTCAATGATTCACTAGATCAACTCACACAACTCTGGAAAGAGCCTTGCCGACTGTTACAGGTCTCTTATAAAGGCCACAACTCAGGGTGGTGCCTGTGGCTCAAGGAGTAGGGTGCTGGCCCCATATGCCAGAGGTGGTGGGTTCAAACCCAGCCCTGGCCAAAAAATGAAAATAAATAAATAAATAGCACAACTCAGTAACAGCCAAATAAAAGCTATGCATGGCCCAAAGTATGGGACAAGGTATGGGGCACCACCTTTCTGGAAGCTTTTTAAAATTAGTTGTGTAGGGGTTTTGTGGAGGTTTTATTACATTGTTGATAAAATCATTGGCCTTTGGTGATGAACTCATTCTCCAGGTCCTTCCCTTCCCCAGAGGTTGTTTGGGGGTTGCGGGAGGCTAGGGCTGAAAGTTCCAAGCTTCTAATCAAGGCTAGGATTTTCTGGAGACTATTCCTCACCTTGAAGTTATCCAGGGGCCTCCAGCCACCAACAATTCATTGGCATACAGAAGATAACTCATCAGCCAGAGATTCCAAGGGTTTTAGGAGCTGTGTTGGAGGAACTGGGAACAAATACCAAATATTTCTTTCTTTCTTATACGATAATCAGTAAAATAGCTAAATACCAAAACCTCCAGTTCCATTTTATGGGACTAACTAAACAAATTTAAATGTGTTCTATCTAGTTTGCAAAGAAAAAAACTCATAAAGCAAACAGCTCCTGTATCCTCATAAAGATATTGAATTTTAATTAAATGTGGAATTTGGCTTCATATCATGCATAAAGGGATAAAGCCACATTGTGGAAAATTAAAGGAGCAATTTAGAAAAAAAAATCTAGCTTAAGCTGTTTTACTTAAAATCTTCAGCTCTTAACTAAATAACTCCTTAATTACTTTAGATATCTAAAGAACATTCGAACAGAAATTTAAAAAATTGTTTTTGGGAGAGAAAGCCACTAAGTGGATTTCATTGATTTTCCTGTGAAGAAACACAGAGTATTTTAAATGTTATACATTAAGTAGCTAATTCAACAATTGGGTCCCTCTTATATACTAGGCTAGGTGCTCAGAATACAGAAGTGAGGATAGCGGGTCTTTAAGGCCTCTTTTATATGGGTATGCATTTCATTAATAAGGGGGGAGACTCATGGTGTAATCACCTCCCAAAGGCTCTGCCTCCAAATACCATCTCTCTGGGGATTAGAATTTCAGTATATGACTTTAAAGGGGACAGAACACTCTGTATGTAAGGAATAGCTAGATAGAATCACGGTTGGAAACCGGTGATCCCGGAGCCAAACCCTGTGCACTAGCTGTTTATTTGGCTTGCTGTAGAATTTTTCAAAAGTAATTTAGAAGTAATTTTAAAAGGCCAGGCATGGTGGCTCACACCTGTAATCTCAGCACTCTAGGAGGCCAAGGCAGGTGGGTCACCTGAGCTCACAGTTTCAAGATCAACCTGAGCCAGAGTGCAACCCCCCCATCTCTAAAAACAGCCGGGCATTGTGGTGGGCACCTGTAGTCCCAGCTACTCAGGAGGCTGAGGCAAGAGACTCGCTTAAGCCCAAGAGTTAGAGCGTTAAAGGTTGCTGTGAGCTAAAGTAGAGCACTCTACGGAGGGTGACAAAGTTTCACTCAAAAAAAAAAAAAGAAATTCTTAAAAATGAACCTATGACTTTTTAAAGATTAAGAGATTTTATTGTAAAGAGATTTCACATAAAGCACAGATCTCTGGCTTCTTTTGAAAACTTGGGACCCCTGGTCAGTATGCTGTTGGGGTGATAAACAAAGGCCCTCATCCTTTCCGTGTACCCCCCATCCCCCCCACTGACCCACTGTGTGGCGGCAGCCGTGTTCTGTGCACAGGGCCCCCTTATGCATACCATCTGCCTTGACTCTGTGGGCGTCTACTGTACCTTGCCCTGGACGATCCTCCTACAACCTGGCTCCAGCTTTTCTTGACCTCTTTTGATCCAACAACTTCCTTTCCTCCCTTAGGCTACCTGTTCCCATGATCACTCCCTGGACACGCTCCACCCCCATATCCTGGAAGTTTCATTCATTTTCCCATATATTCTTCATAATCGCCTAATCCCTAAACTATTACGCTTCCCTTAACACTTTTTTACTATCACTTGCAAGTCACATCATAGACCCTTCTATGAAATGCCAACATGATGAAAGAGTAATAGTGGGTAATTTCCAGGGAAATACTAAAGTAGAACACTTCTCTCCCTAAGCCACAACCTGCCACCCCACTTCAGCAGATGACTGTGAGCCCTCCTTGAGAGAAAACTGAAGTCAGGCTCGGGAATGAGCTCCCAGGACACTCCCGACACCGTGTCTATCCCCTGGCAATAAGTACTGAAATGTTTCCGACATGTTTCTCTGCACAGGCATGCAGCCAGGGCGACACTGAAAAATGAGATAACACAGCTATGATAACTACAGTCACGCTCGCCTCCCCGTCCCATCTCAGAGGAAATCTGTCCCTTCCCTGCGCCCAGATAGCCTGTGAGCTGAGTCTCCCTGGTCCCTCACCGCAGCCGGCATTTCTCTTTTGATTGCTTCCTTCCATTTTCCACCTCTCCCTCCAATTGGCTCTTTCCCTTCAAGCTACAAATTTGCTCACATCTTTGCCATTAACACATCCCTGTCCTCACCACAGAGGCCCCCGCAGTCACCATTCACCCCTCACTATGGTACAGTGGTGAAACAATACATATCTCTCTGTTCACTCCTCAACCCACGTATGATTTTTGCCCCTATCTTGCTAGCTTTGGCCCTATGTGTGGCATTTGATACAACGTGCTCCTCCCTCCTTAGAACTCCCTCCCCCGGCCTCCAGACCTCAGCTCTCCAAAGCCTCTCCATCTCCCTCCCCCGGCCTCCACACCTTGGCTCACTGAAGTCTCTCCACCTCCCTTCTCCGGCCTCTGGACCTCCGTTCTCCCCAGCCTCTTCACCTCCAAGAGTTGCTTCTCACCTCTCAAAGGTTCTAGGGTAGTGGTGGGGAGTGAGCACAGGATCTGGGCCCACTTGCTTCAGGGTGGGGACTATAGTGTGGGCTGGGATAAGCAGTGACCACTCTCAGGAACTCCAGTCTGGAGCAGGCAGCTGTGGGCTGCAAGCAGCTGTCCACAGGTCATCTGATGGCTGCAGCCTTGGAGGCAAGTCCCTGATTCTCCCCAGAGACCCTGGAGCTCCCACCCTGTGCCCCCTCTGAGGCCTTACTCAGCTGTTTATTCTGCAGACGGCTCTGTAGGCTTCCAGTAAGTTCTTTCTTACAGAGCTTACAGCCATTAGAGGTGGTGCAGCTGAGGCCTCTCCTGGTGGTCTCCTCTCTCCTCTTCGCCCACAGTCTTCCTGGTGTCCCCATTCACTCCTGGCTTCAGCCCTACCCCTGTGTTCCCGGCTCCTCAGCTGTGTCTGTGGCCCACAGGTCCCCATGAGCACTGCCCTGTGCACCGTCACCATACCTAGCGGTGCTGCTCCTGGTTGGCTCAACATAGCCCACAGCAAATTCAGGGCTTTGCCCACAGCTGCCGCTACGTCTTCCTTTTCCTAACTCAGAGATTGACAGCACAGTCCTCCTGGCACTTAGGCCAGACACCTGCTCCACCTAGCCCTCCTGACAGGCTGGCTTGGCCGGGTCAGTTCCCATCCTTAATACCTCTCGTGTTCGTTTACTCCTCTCTGCCCCTTGCCCTCCTCAGGCCTGCACCTGCCCCTGGGCTAAGTACTTGCATGGCTCTCCGCTGCCGCTGCCCGCAGCACAGCCCACTCCCCTGAGCTTCATTTCTACAGCAATCTTTGATCAAGTATCTTTCCAGTTAAAATCCTTTCGCCCTATGGCCCCCCTAGTTTGCACAGCCAACAAAGCCTTCCAGATCTGACCTCTGGCCACCCTGCAGTGGCCTCGTTTCTCTATCCCTTTCCTCCTCCTGACCCCCTACACTCGGGCCATGCTGCCCTCGTTGCTCTTCCTCCTGGCCTCTGGGCGTCTGCTGCTGCCTCTGCGGGGAAGGCCCTTCCCTACCTACCCCAGCCGTCCGCTTAGTGAGCCCCAACCCCTCTGTTTTTTCAAAAGACTATCAGTGTTT
Organism: Arctocebus calabarensis; assembly: GCA_963573935.1. NCBI lineage: Eukaryota > Metazoa > Chordata > Mammalia > Primates > Lorisidae > Arctocebus > Arctocebus calabarensis. The sequence goes on from CAUYON010167297.1 coordinate 36,430, forward strand.
TTTCTTTACATACAATAGCACATTTTTATTACAAAAAAAGAATCAGAGAACACAGAGCAGAATAAATACATAAAGATCATCTATCACGCCTACCAACACCTAGAAATAAGCCCAGACCTGGGGCAGGTGAGCACACCCCCCATTACTGGCCCCTCCGCACCGCCTCGGCGGCCGAGGACAGGCAGAAAGCGAGGGGCCGCCAAGTCCTGTAACGGCACGGAGTCTCAGTTTGGAAGGATGGATGGCTGCATAAAAATGGGAAGGTGCTCGATGCCGCTGAAGTGTACACTTAATACTTGTTAAAATGAATTTTTACCATAATTTTTAAAACTAGGAGGGAGGAGACAAGATAGTGGGTTTTAGGGGTGGCAGGTTCTGTAACGTCTGTGGGATCGGCCTAAGTTCAGGGTGCTTAGGATGGGCGGAACAGGCAGGAGAGAAACTGAAGAGAGGAGGGCGAGAATATATTTCACTAGGACAGCCGCTGTAAAATGTCACATCCCTTTTCATATTCGAAACAGCTGAAGTCTCTAGCTTGCTATTGCAGTAGTGTAAAGGCATCCCGAGGGTTTCCAGGGGACCGTGAACACACAGGTGACTCTAGGAGGGAAACAGAACGGGACCTCCCGAGCCTCCTGGCTGCAGTTGCTGCTGTCGCCACTAGGTGGCGCCGACTCCCGCAGCCGTAGCTGCCCCGACCTTGGGCGGCGGCGCGGGGCGGTGGAGAGGGTGGCTGGGCGAAGCCGGCGGGGTCCCCCGCAACCCTGCTCCTGGGAGCGGCCGCCGGAGAAGCAAGAGGTGTTTGAGTTCCGCGTCCTTCACGAAGCCTCTCCCTTCCCCGCCGGCTCCCTCTCCCCTTAGCCCCGGCCTCAGCCCGCCCTCCGCGCCCAGGCAGGTGCAGGGCCTCGCGCAGGCGCACACCGCGCTCTGTCCCGGGGCTGGGCTCGCTGACCCTGCCAGGGACACAGCTGCTCTCAGGCCCATGGTGCTTCCTGTGACCGCAAAAGTGACCGAGGGCTCTCCCTCCTGACAACTGGGAAGGTAAAATATATATTTTTAAACTTCTGAGTAGAAAGTCGTTTACCATAAGGACTTTTGCACCAGAATGTTTATAATCGCTGAGTCCTGGAATTCAATCCAAGTGCACATCGACCTATGAATGGATCCACAAGCTGTGGTGCATGTACACCGTGGAATACTATTCAGACATTAAAAATCGGAGACTTGATAGCTTTTGTATTAACCTGGATGGAGGTGGAGAACATTCTCCTTGGTAAAAGTATCACAAGAATAGAAAAGCCCGTATCCAGTGTACTCAGTACTGATATGAAACTAATGGATGAGCAGCTACACGCCCACAGGAGAGAAAAACACAATTAAATTGGGGTGTGGGGGGTGGGGAAAGGGAGGGGGCAGGAAGGAAGAGGATGCCCCTCCTGGGTGAGGGCTCAACTACAACGTGGATTACACTTAACGACTGCAAACCATGTGTCCTAAACTTATGTACTCTGATATTAATCTGCAAAACTAAAACCGGGAGAGTGGGTGATCTAAATCAGATGGGAGGGTGAGACTTCGGAAGGAAGAAGGTTAGATGCCTCTGTTTCTGAGAGAGAGAGGAAGTTGGGTGCCTAGAAGTAGAAATATTTTTGGAGGGAGAGGAATTTGGGAGGCCTGTGGCCAGTTTTTCTCTATATTTTTAATTATGAAATAGATACAGCTGTCATATCTAAAAGTGAGAAAGGGAGTGTTAAGGGTGAGGCACATTTGTAGGGAGAAAGAATTACTAGGGAGAGGCCAGTCGACTGAGCCTTGTACAAGGGTCCACATGAGCCTGGAAACTAATAGTTCACTCATCTGTGCATGTAGAAGGTGTTTATTGAGCATCTGCTTACTACGTGCTGTTTGAAGAAGTAAGAACACATCAGTGAACAAAACAGGAAAACATGTTCCCTGCCTTTGGGAACTATTCTGGCATTTACCGTGTACTAGAAGGGGAGAGGGATTGAAAGGAATAAGCATAATTGAATTATTAGTGGAATGAAGTGCTTGACGGTGTCACGGGGATGAAGAGTACACATCGGAATAAAAGATATTACCTGTTATTAGGAGGGAATGGCGACTTAAATTTTCAAATAGGGTGCTCAGGGAAGCCCTCATTGGCCCTACAGGCCGGAAGGAAGTAACGGAGTCGGCCAAAGTGCTACAGGAGGACAAGTGGGCCAGCCGAGGGACAGCCGAGGGAACGACTGTGAGGAGGAGAGAGCTAGTGTCGTGTGGGATGCTGGGTGGGAACACGAGGCGGTTTAGGTGAGAGAGTGGAAGGCCAGAGGGGTAACTGGGGAAGAAAGTGAGGGAAGTGTTGGTGGTGCGGTTCCAGGGAGTGTCGTCCGGGAACACTCAGAGTGTAGAAGGAGCTGGGTGATCCTGACAAAGAGGCACGGAGGCTTAGTAGGAGCTGTCGGAGGGGACGACACTGTGGATAAACATTAGGGTTCTTGGTTATAATTTATGATTACCGTTACTGGTAGGCTAGTTCAAAGTCATGACAAAGGCCAGGGCGTGACCTTGGGAGCGAGTTACTGAAAACAGCCTGGTGGGAGTGGATGCGTGGTACATACCAGGTAAACCACAGCCACCGCCATGCTCTTCTGAAAGGAGGAGGAGAGGAAAGAGCTAAACTGCAGTGACTGAGATTTCTCTCTTGCATCACCAACAAATGCACAACAGAAGCCAAATTGATCCTCCCGCAGTCAGGGATGCGGGAATGCCTGCGGCAGACGGTCCAGGGCAGACCAGTCGTACCCACATGATAGGAACCTGAAATTCCTCACCCACACGCTCATGTCTAAGAGGTGGACTGTTTTGTTCTCTTCTAAGAGGACGAGGCGCGTCTGTGTCTATGTAGACCTGAGTGAGAGGGAGTCGTGGTGTTAAGGTTGAAGACACGGTGCAGCAGAGAGGACGAGGATGTGATTTGGGAAGTAGCAACCTCCATGTCTGTTCCGCGACTGTGATTGTGAGGGAGTAACACTTGCTGGCAAGTGGAGGATGGGGATCTCGACCAAGAAGTGTGGGTAGTGAGGCTTCAGTCTAGCGTCCTTGTCTGGGCGAAGTTCCCTTATCTGTCGCCAACGCCATGCTCTGCTGTCCTGGGGAAAAGGACCAGCTGTTGGGAGGTGATGATGCAGAAATGTGTGCTTCTCATGGGACTGGCTGGGGGGAAAATGAAGAACAGCAGCCATTCATTCATTCATTCCTTTACACCTTTAACAGGTAGATATGAAGTGTCTACTGGTGATGGGAGTCATGGTCCAGACGTTGGAGATGCATCAGTGAGCAGAGTCCCCGTTTGAGACTTACACTGGTGGGGGGAGACAGAAAACATATAAAGATGCTATACTGGGGGGTTCAGTGTGAGGGATTTGAGGGCTGACTGAGGAAAAGATGTGACCACAAGGGGCAGTAACATGCCACAGGCTTTACCGAGTGGCACTTGCATAGAGTTGCCTCAAAGGGAAGGTCCCTCAAAGCACAAGGCCGGACAGAGGTTTAGGGCAAATCAGGGAACAGGAGCGTCAGAATGGGGCTTGTGGGGTCTGAGATGTTACTCAGCAGTAGGGCAGGGACCTGGGGCCGAGAGCCAGGAAGAGCCACAGCAGCTTAGGGCCTTGTAACTACATGGCATCTCTTATCAATGAGAAACAGCTGTTGGGAAAGGTTTCCTGGAGCTTGTGATGCAGGCAGGCTCCATATGGCTACAAATTTACTTGTTCGTGCTATTTTTATAATAACGGGTTGTGTAAAAATTTCGAGTTTGGAACCAGCAGGCTTTTGCACCGATAATCTCAGCCTCCAGGGAGGGGGGACCCCACCTAGGCCCAGTTCCCAGTGGCTGTCTTTGGTTCACTAGTTAACGCAGGTGCTAAGGTTGGTGAAGGTGGAACAGTGTGAACAGACACACAGGCTGTGGGGCAGGTGGCGGGGGCACTTCCTGAGTGACTGGGCACCTTTTTCAACTCTCCCCACGTCTGTAAAATGCAGGTAAGAACAGCATGACTTTGTTAGATGTTGTGAAGATGAACAGGTAAGTCACGATTATGAAGTGCTCAGGGCAATGCCCAGCAGATGTGCCTCAAGCTACTGTTCTCGGTGGGAATGTCATCAGGGGATGGGCAAAAGGACAACGTCAGGTGACATGACTGAGATCATGTTGGTTCGTAAGTACCCCTGACAAAACATTCTCCCTTAGCAGCACTTGTTACATAATTTGTGGGGCCCAGTGCAGAAAAAACAAAACAAAAACGCGGAGCTGTCTGGTAAAGAATTAAATTCAAGAGGGGGACACAGAGCATTAAACCAAACCTAGGGCCATTCAGTGCCAAGGCCCTTCTGCACGCCCAGGAAGCCAGCCCGTTACCGAGGAGGTCTCGACTCGACATTCCTCTGAGAGACTCCAAGGCCTCCCAGTGCCTGTGGGCCACCAGTTCTGGGCTAGAAAGTGGTCAGCTGCAGTTCAATCCTGCACTAGCATTGGGGCCTACCCTACCATTCTCCCTCTCCCACTGTCCTGGCGGGGCCCCGCCCGCCCCCGGCCCGGGGGGCGCCCGCCCGCCCCCCCGCCCCCGCCCCCC